>VYZX01011059.1:70484-93229 GCA_013401335.1 Brachypteracias leptosomus | reverse complement strand
GCTTTCTATGACTTCTTTCTTCTAACTGAATTGTACCTTTTGTTTGGTAAAAAACCACTATATAGCATAAATGAATGAATTGGGGAAAAGGAATGACAAAAATGTAGAGAAATCTAATAGAACAAAGCACAAGGTCTAGTATGTAAGAACTAGTAAGAATTTCACATATAAGCTAGAGTTCACTAATTGGAAATGACAAAAGAGAAGAAATGTCTACTTCTATTAATATGTCTCTAGATTACTAGATGCCATTTGATGCAGCCATGGAAAAGGCAATTCTAATCGTAAAACATTTAAAGTATGTCTTCTGATTATAGAAATGTATAATAAGAGCTGATCTGTATACAATTCTTATTGCCAAGGTTAAAGAAAGATAAATGTAATCTGGAAAGGTGAAGATCCACCATGATGACTATACAAAAGGGAATAAAATTTACTTGATAATTAGCATAATAAANTCTGGAAGGCTTTAAGACCTTATCTGTTGTCCTGTGGTTTTTTGATCATTAAGAATGAGGCATTTCTTTCTGTTTTGGTGGCACCTTTAATTGTGTCACTAATGCTAATGTAACAGATGCCTCTCAGCCTTAATTTAGCTGCAACATTGAGAAGACTAACACCTTTTATTATCGATGCTTGCTGTATTTTGTGCATATTCAGTGGTGTAGTTTCGACTCAGTAATGTAGTTTCCATTAAATATTTTTGCGAGTTGCTACTGCCTAGTAGCATTTTATGTGAAATATATTTTTAACAAATATTACTTTTTGAAAATATTATTCAGCTATTTAAGAATATTACCTTGATTGGATCCCACTGACCAAAAGAACTTAGAAATTTATATGAGAAAACTAGCATCTTATGTGCAAGTGGCAAACTTATTGGGTAACACTTCTCAAAAATGCTTCCACGATTTTCCAGTAGAGGATTCAGCTTGCTATATATTTGGTAGCATACAATGTGAGGCTTCTGTCCTCCATCGACCTCCATTTGTGGTATTAACAATTTTTCAAGTTCTTCCTGGTTAATGAAAACATAATGAAATATTAGGATCATAAACACAGTCAGATTTTTAATAGGGACTAACAACAAGATTTGCTGTGAACTATCAAGGATTTCTTGAGCATGTTTACAGTCATTGTAAATCATCAAAATTTGACTTGAGATGAGAATTGGTCTTCCTGCCCACTGAAGTTTAAATTACCCATCCTATATTAAGTATCACACTAATTAAAAAGAAAAGGATAATCTGAAAGTTAACTTTGAGGAATCTGCTATGATAAATCTAAAGCTTGAGAAGTATCTTTTAGTAGTAGTATCTTTATTATTAGTATCTGCTAAAAATATGTACTTCTATTATATGATGCTACTTCTGTGTAATTCCTAGACTTACAAATAATATCTATATAGATCCATAGTCTTGGATCTTTCCGCTTATCTGTCATAAGCAGAACTCAATAAATAATGAATTGTAAAACACTTGTCACATCTTTTGTCACTGAGATTTAGGTACTTCTTGAGAGAAAAAGTTACTGTCTCTCTTAATTGCTTGTTCATTTTCTGATAAAATTTTTTATCAATTTCTTAATGCATCAAACAATATGCTCCCAAAGGATAGAGAACAAAATACTCCAAGAACTATAGTACTCCACTAACTTTAACTTGAAACATTGTATTTTTCATGTAAAGAGCTGAGGTAGTTACTGGAATTCCTTGTTTGTTATCTCTGGTAGGCCTTACCCTAGAGTGTTTCCAATTCTATTTTGAAAAATCAATTTATACTCAGAAAAGTGAAATTAGCACCCCTAAAATTATTTTTGTGATTATCATTGAGATACATGATTATATGCATTGAATAGTTCAATAAAATTGCAACATTTTATGGTCACTTTTGAAAGTGGAATGTATTTTCAATTAACCTTCTTCCAAAATTAATGGAAAGGGGAATCCCTGAGCACAAAACATGAATCTTTTCCACACAGCTTATGTTTCCTTATAGTGCAAGGAACGTTAGGAGTTTATTCTTGATTCATATGACGTTTAATCCATTAACTATTAAAGTGAACCTTGGAGTCAGCCACACTTATGGTGGTAAAGCCTGGATTCATTTTGCAAATCTTATATGTATATCCTGGCAATCTAATTCTGTAAATTTTCTCTCTGGTCAGAGGACAGAGTATCTTTTAAATCACAATTAGTTTTCTCCTGAAGTAAGATATTTATAGTCAACAAATGGCACCAATTTACTTAATGCCTTAGATATGGGCATTAATATTGCTGATCTCTAAAGTTATATGAGGTTACCTCACCATAGATAATTGCACTGATTTCAACAAAATTATTCTACAAAGAACTGTATAAAAAAAAAAGTTGTCTAATAAGAATTTTGCCTTTAAAATTATTTTGAAATACTTATTTATGACTTTCTAATTTGGCTGCCTGCATCAACTGACCTATCAAAAAGGAAATAAAGACCCCAAGACTGGATAGGTCTATCCAAAAGTTTCCTTTGTTTTTTTTCCCCCACAATATTAGTCTTATAAATTATATACTTTAAAAAGTATATACCTTCTTAGTACAGCCTTCATCTTGCTCACATAGTTAGATCATGAGTACAGCAGCATGATTGTTTAAGCACTATAACTTGAATTTGACAACTAAAATAAAACTGAAACTCCTTTTTCATCATGCAAAATTAACAATGGGGTAGGTACCTGTACACCTTGTAAATGATCCACTTCTGAATCAAACTTTTCTACAATTTCATTTTGTATGCGATCAACAGTATCAATCTCCTGTTCTTCTTCATCCTCTTCTTCATCTTCTTCTTCTATAAACTCTTCTTCAAGTATAGCTTCAATATCTTCATTTTCATTCTCATCTTCCTCCTCAGTGGCTTTGTAATGCTCCATATTTGCTAAAGCCTACAAAGGTAAAATATTTTGTTCTTTCATATCTATGATACAGATGTTTTGAAGGAATAAATGGTATTCTTGACTCTTTTTAAATTAGAAAAATCATGAATCCAGCAAAATCTCATTTTGGGGTATCCTTTATCATAAGTAAAAATCTAGTAAACTCTGGAATTATATTTCAGAAGAAAATACAGAGGTATTGCATAGTGCATGCAGTGAAGCACTGTACCATTTCCAAGAGTGCTTTAAAAAACTGAGGTGCTACACTGCACTTCTGATGAGTATTTTTTTCATGCATAGTATTGTGTGGTTTGGCAGGACTTTGTTATAACAAGCTTGTTAGCTGAAAGTGTAGTTGACAGAATTTCATGAGCAGTCAAGTGGTACATTAATGCATTTATAAATATACTGTGTAATTGAATTTGGGCAGAAATCCTGGTACAGTCCTATTCTGGATTAATCTTGAATTAAGCAGAGTACTTAAAACACATGCCTAATTGCAATTAGTAGGGCTGCTCTGATGTTTACAAATTAAGATATATAAAACACATTGGTAAGTATTTTTCTAAATTGGAGCACATACTGAGAGTTCTTTTTAAATTGTTTTTAGTGTTCATGAGTAAGCAGTTTCAAAAATAATTTAAACATCATGCCAAATTATTTTTGAAAGTAGAAGTTTCTGACAGTCTGTCACATTTTTACTATTCTACAGTGCCCTGAAAACTCTGTGACTAAAAGCCCTAGAAAATTCTGAGATATGAATGCAAACACTTCTATTTAAAATCTTTTTTATTAGCTGGTTTTCTTACCTCCTGTTTCTTTTGGTTTTGTTCTGCTAAAAGTTCTTCCCTTCTTCTAGCAATCCTCTCATTCTGTTAGTGAAAAAAAGATGTAAGATGACAATGATATTTGCTAATAAAAGTTCTCCTCTGAGTATTGGTAGTGTGACCTAGAATTAATGTAGTTCTTTCCACCTTAAAGCTCTGTTTCTAGTTGTTTCCAACATTAAAAATTACTATCTGTACAGCTTGGAATTTTGCAGCCTAGATACACTTCTCTGCTAGGTGAACATGTAAGTAAATTTTGGTAAAACTGATTTGGCTACTTCTGAGATTGAGATTAGAGGGGAAAAATACTGTGATTCTGATCACACTGCAAATATTATAATATTTTTATCGGTAAGCTACAGAGTTTCTAAACTTATAGGTGGTTTCTACCATTTGTCAAATGGGTGACTGAGCATGGTATTAAATGTGTGCTGTTCCTTATGCCTGCTTAAAACTGTCCAATTTTGACTAAGCTGCAAGCATTTGAAATAGTCCCCCATACATACTCAGTAGGTACATGTCAAATACCTGATGGCTAAATCCTAACTCAGAAGTAATATGCAGCAGCATTCTACTTAAGGCCAGTTAGGTTGATGGGCATTCAACCTGTAATTGCTGGTTTTGCGCACTCTGATGCTGTCACCTGAACTGAGATCAGGAAAACTGAGTGTGTCAACGTGCAGGCAACAGTGCAATTTTAGAAATCCATGTTAACTCCAAGTGAAGAGGCCTGGATGCCAGAGCGTTCTAAGCAGAACAGCAGGAAACTCTGCACAGACAAATTTTCTCTACTCCTGTGACTAAACTCCAGTGTTCCTGAATGACCAGAACTGCAGGTGCACTTATTGCTCTCGGTATCCTGTTGCCAGCTTCTTTCAGTGGAGAAAGAAACTCTAGGGTAGCATTCAATTGGTCTGTCTGCTTTTCCCAGGCTCTCTGTATGTCCTCCAGCTTTCGTAACAAAAGAAGGGATAGCAGTACCCCCAGCAATGCTGCATTCTCACAGCACCACCCAACTTGCTCATCAACTGGATGCTATGGAAAAATACTCAATGTGTAACTAAAAACTATATTGCAATGCACGTAAGCAAAAAGAATAAATTACTGTTACTTAGGAAATCCTGATTCTGATCTTTCCTTACTTCTTAATGCCTTTATCAACTTGTATCACTGTTTCACATATGTTTTAAACAGGAACCTGTTATTTTCCTTTCTCATCAGAAGCCATATTGATGCCTACACTGTTCATTAGAAATTTCAACCTTAGGATCTGTAGCACAGGTATTTGCCACTTGAATTATCAGAGTAACTGCTTATAGGGTGAGCTCAATACAGCAATGTAGGCTGGTCACTAGAATGCACCTTTCTCAGCAAGATTTCCCAAGACTATAACTCTCCTAGATTATATGCATTCTCAGAGCCAACCTCTGGCACGAGCAGTTCAGAAAACTTACTGGTATTGTATGAGCCTTATCCCATATTCTGTTGTACTAACTTCCTGTGTGTCAGCTGCTTTGTAGTAACTTATGCTCAGACCTTTTCTGATATGTGAAGTACATATATTTTTCGATATATGCTCAAATACTTATGTATAGTGTATTTTCTGATATTAAAGTACACATGAAGTACTTTATCTCAGTTTTATAGAAAGTTAAGAACCTTGAATTGCATGTGCTGACTGTAAACATCTGCACAGAGGTTTCAGATTACTTCCAGTAACTTGTAACCTGTTCAGTAGTGTGCTGCTAGCTCTCTTCTTCCTTAGGCCAACACCAAAATCAGCAACATCCCCTCAGCATAACTTCATCATCTGTTTGCTCTTCTCCATCTCAAATAAGAAACATCATCTTTTATCTTCATCTGTTTGCTCTTTGCCATTTCAAATCAGCCAAGGAGGAACACACCACTAAGAGAGAGCTCAGCAATCTCCCCTCAACAGGAACTCCCTTCAAACCGATCAGCTCCTTGTTACTTCTTACAAACTGGTCAGTTCCTGGTTAATATAGCCTTGCCCATCATTCCAACCATGATCACCTGGGGGAAGGCAGGGCTTCACACAGGTGGGCCAGGTTCTGTGTCTGAGGTCTGAAATCACTTGGGGAACAAAACATTCTGCTGGGTTGTGACTCATCCATAGGTCAACTCCAACTCAGGACCCACAGCCCAGGCCCCAGCACTTCACTTGGTCCCCTGACACATGGATGAACCACAACCTTCACACCACCCGTAGGGGTATACTTGGCCTGGCCTCCCCTCCTGAATGGCTCTCTGAGGGGGGCCAGCCCTCATGTCAAGGTCTGGTATGGCACGTGTCCCCACTGCTCAACACCTACTGGGTTGAAGCCAGCAGTGGAACTAAAAGTTCTTCTTGGTGGTAAACACAAAGGCCAACCCAGTCTTGCCCTTGACCCTAGTAGGAGGCGTCTGGCCAACCTTAGTCTTTTCACCTGGTTGTGATATTCATCCATATGTCAACTTCAATTCAGGGCCTATTGCTCAGGCCCTGGCACCTCAAGTAGTAGGCACAGATTTGTTCAAATGGGAGACCGTGCAGCTGCAACAGGACTGAGAATATGGCTTAGTGCTATTATATCTCTGTGCAAAGTGTCATAGTTGGAAACACAGGCACGTACACCGGACAGTATGTGTGAAATCAGTCTATGGGAGATGCAGATCAAGTCAACAGCCCATGTTCAGGGAGTCCGAAATGCAATAGCAATACTGTGCTTGAGCTATGTACTTGATTTTTTATGGCCATATTCACTTTCTCCATCTGATTGCCTTTTGCCCAGGACTTTCCAGATGTCTGACATTCTGTCTGACACTTTTCTTGGGCTGCAAGATATCTAAACTCCTGCACAAATGAATGGCACAGAGGAGGAGAGGAGCTCTAAATCCTTTTGGGTTCCTATGGTAAATCTAGGAATACTGTGAATATGTGGGGCCGTGTCTGCTGGCTTCCATATCTATTTCTCTGTGTGCTCTTCACTCATTTGGGAGTTTTAGAATCTCTGTTCAGATCTGTACTGCTGAAATTACAAAAAAGTAGACAGGACTGAAAACTTACCCTTATTTTTGTTTTCAAGTCTTTCAGTTTCTTTTTATTTTCCATTTTTTTATACTGTCTATCTTTCCATTTTTTCAGACATGAAGGAAAAAGACGGTCAAGAATGTCACTTTCTTCTACTTGAATATAAACCGCAACATCAGGGCAGAGTCCTCGTTCTGACAAATACTGGGCTTCATCTACAGTACGAGGGAAACCATCCAGTATAAATCCTATGGACCTAATTGGAAAATAAGATATTTATCATTACACGATGTAGTTTAGAATGCAACACAGTGAAAATGCAATTAATTTGAAAGAAAGCCCCGTTTAAACACCTATGTATTTTAATTGGTGTACTAAGAAATGTATTTCTTATGAGGTTTTAATGTGCAGAGATTAATTACTTTAAAATAGCTTTAAAAGAAAACAAACCAAATTGTGTCCTCAGTATTGCTATTATGACTCTAAAAAGAGTACTTCTCCCAAAAAAACCAAAGGTGCCCCAAACATTATTTTTGTAACATCTACCACAGAAAGCTTGTTGCCTGAAAATTTACTTTGTAGAAATGCCTGACAATTTCTTTTCTAGAACGGAATGAGAATTTGGCCACTCAGCATGACCTGTATCACCCTTCCTGCAGATATTAAAAGGCTCTATGGCCTTTTGGAACTCTTACAATCTCAAATTAGATTGATAATTCTTAAAGCTGAATGTTGTGTTAATAAGAGGTTAATTTTCCTCTCTGTTATTTAGACCTTATTAGGATATATTGTAAAATTGCAGAAAACTGAAGGAGCTACAAGGAGTGGGAGTGAATGGGAGAACAGGTGGTCCTTGATGCTGTGGGAAGAAGCTGGGGGAAGGATATCGATCATGATATATCTCATGATGAAGGTTCTGCTATACAGTCCCTGATGAAATGGAATTTATATAATAATATATCACAACATTATGTGTAATGCTGGGTAATTTTTTGTCTTTTTTCCTAACACCGATCTCCCTATTTTTACACCATTAAGAGAACATTGTCCCCTGTCTGTGGGCTGACAGGACAAAAATTTATCTGAGGAACTTGTTTATTCTTTGTAAGGCATTTCTCATACTTATAGGAATTGAAACCTAATGGTCAAGCTGCCAGCAGCTACGATCTGAATGGAAATGAATGGAATAGATAGAACATGGAAAAAGGGATTTTCCCTATGCAATTACATCATAAAAAGCCAGTCTGCTGCCTTTTGATTTATTTATGCAACAATAGTCTGCATTTATCACAGTGTTATGGATGTACTTTCTGATATGAAAGGTAGACTGTAGTGGATAAATCACTGGAATGCAGATTGTGATGAATGCACAAGATAATTTGATTCTGTGTTATTTTGGAGACCATTGATACTTTGTTTTCTACACAATATTTACAATACATGAAAATGAATAGTTACAGCTGGATTCCAGCTCTCTGTGTTTATTAATTATGTGAAAACAGAAAAGGTTTATTTATACATCTATCCTGTAAACCTATGAAAACTACCCAACTATTCAGGACATATAATCAAATTCAAGCTTGCTAAGTACTTTTGTCCAGTCCTGTATACAGTGCACAAGACATTATGTTACTGTCAAATTATCAATCAAAATAGAGCAACAAAACCAAGACTGAGGACCAGGTCATGATTCATAAGAAGTACAAGAGCACTGATATAATCTCTGCAATAGTTAGTTGTAATTGTGGACACAATGGATGATATACTTCCTATGATTAATTAATGAAAGAGAGAATCTAATTCTAGTTACCTGAATGGCTCTTTCCTCCACCAGTCAAGAACAATGTTATCAAGGACTTCTGGAGGCAGTGCCACATTATCCATTAGATTTGCTTTGATTGCTTCCTCCTCATCAGTTAACTTCACTTCCTTTATATAAAGAAAATCCACCAAAAAAAAAGATAAAACAACATCAAGAAAGATCTACCTGACACATCATTTTTGGATCAAGTAAGATACTGTCTTCAGTACCTTAAACCAGCAGAAAAGCAGAAACAAAGTAAACACTTTTGCCACATTTCACTGTACTACATTACACAATATGGGATATTTTCCACATGAAAATATTATTTTCTAGTTAGTTTTCTTCCCCTGAGAACAGCAAAGTTTGTAGAAGAAATGTATCTGCTATTCTTTCAAGAGTTCTATACTTTTTATGCCATACCTTATAAAGGTCTCATTTGTAAAAAGTCACCTATAGTTGATTAAGAAGACTAGATATACACTGCCAAAAGAGTGTGTTTTTTAAATATCAGTGGCCATCAAACATGCACCTAAGTTGCATCCAAAGTCACTTGGACAGAAAACTTAGTATGCAGCTAGGGGGACAGCTTCTCCTGCCCCTCTCAGGATATGGATTTAAGTTGTGCCCTGAGATTCTTTTGTGAATTCATTATGAAGTTCTGCTGTCCTTTCCTCAGGTAATAATCATATTAATCCAAAATGCTCAAGAATTTGTTAGTATAACCTGTTGGAAAAGAAAGGAATAACCCTTTTTAACAAAAGGATCCAGAGTGATTCAGGAACTCTCAAACATGGTAGGGAGCTGCTTGTTGCAGGACATGACTGAATAAGAATTCCTATACCTGACATCTCTTCTGATAAGGTAGGCAAAAGAACTTAAGAATATGCTGGAAGCCACAGGTCTAATGAGTAGTATTTTCTCTAGTGCCTGAAATAGCATATATATTAAAAGATATGGCATAACAGATACCTAAGAAGGCAAAGTGGTACCCAGATATGTAACACAAAAGCATCTTGACAGAAATGTGTGAAGTGAGAGAAAGCAGTAAAACCCATACAAAAATGTATCACTGACATAACACAACAGATGAACTGTTGAAATGGGTATTGCATTTGATAAAAGAAAGGAAATACGAGATGCATGTTCTGGGTACAGAAAAGAGAATACCCTGCACAGCAGTAGTTCAAAGGACAAGGTTGCTCCCCAGACCTGTCAATGCTGTGAGGCCTTTGGTTGACACATACTAGAACAACCAGGATGACATCTTTTTCTGAACTTCCAGACTGCATGGTATGTTTTGTTTGTTTTTCATATTTTTGCTTTGAATATTATAGCTGACATTTACCTTAAGCTTTGGAGGATGCACTTCTAGTGTCTTGCACCAAATTGAAAGATAAAATACAAATTAAATTAAATTAAATTATTTGGATAGGAAGTGAGTCAGTGAAAAACAGGAGAGTTGGGCAGTCTGGTGGTAGTCATACTCACATAAATGCTTAGGGAGTCCATAACCTTATCCTCTAGAATTTTGCACATGGACCAATGAACAGGTTTCAAAACTGAACTGCAATTGCATCAGCTATGCTTTCCTCATGCCATCAGATAAAGGCAGTTTACAAGAAGTGCAAGAAAAAAATACTATAAAAATACTAATATAGAAGATTGTTTACCAGCAGGTGCAAAGATGATGAGGAAAAAATACTAATGGAAGTGCCTCTGTGTAAGACGTGTATTGATGCCAGAAAAATAAAGCTGTGTAGGAGCCAGCTATAACCATCAGTGCCAGGAATGCTTGCCATATTTTTGGCTGTGATGACTGATGACCAAGTTGTAAACTGACTTGCCAAAAGAATCTCCTCTTAGATTTAACTGATTAAAACCTTAATTTTTGTTCTGACATCTGTGATTTTGATCTTCAACACTCTATCTGTGTTGAAGCATTTGCTTCAATACCTGATCTTGTATTATTTCATCAGTTATCAGGGCCCTTTCCTGCTTTTCAAGACAATACATAGCAGTGGCCTTGAATGGACCTTTTGCAGCTTCCTTGGCACCTGTGAGTGCAGCCCACTGACTTGTATGTGTCCAGATTACATAACCAATCCCAAATTTGATCTTATTCTGCTGTGAGTAGTATCGCTCTTTACCCATGCTTTCCTATTAGGCATGGAGACCTAGAAGGTCTCAGACTAGACCACAGTAAAGAAGGTATTGAGCATCTCAGCCTTTTCAGTCTTTCACCAAAAGGTCACCTGCCCCATCCAGTAGCAGACACATTTTCTAGGTCTTCTTTTTACTAATGTTGTTCCTCTAGAAATTCTTCTCACTACCCTTCAGATCCTTCACTAGTTTCCACCTCCATTGAGTGCTCATCTTCCTAATACTCGGATGATTGGTGTTTGGATGCTGTTCTCCTTGTGGCCTGCTTCCTCTCCTACATGCTTCCTTAGATCCTCTAGAAGAAGTCTTCAAAAGTCTTTGATTATTAGTAACTTGAAGGAACATGGCAGGTGTCAGGAGCACAAAAAAAAGGCTCCTAGAATGTGATGGAGAAACTTCTTCCTGAAGCTTTGAGAACTGGATAAACCCTTATTTGTATTGTCTAGGAGGTAGATTTCCAATTTCTTTGTACTGTGCATTTTTTGGAAAGATTTATATGCTGTGTACCTGTGTGAAGACTTCTTCATGCAAGAAAGGCTTTTATCATATCCATTGCTGTCCAAAGAAGAATTCATTTGTGTTGAAACCTTTTCTGTTTTTCCTAATATACTACTGTCTAATAAAAGAAATTACTCTCTCTTGGTAAACATTTATGTAGGTGTTTACTGCTCAGGGAAATTACACCCTATAAGAGATGGATTTTAGAATGTGTATTTGTAACAATTTTAAATCAGTATTCAATCTGATTAAGAAAAAGAACTAATTTTCTGAAAACAATAATTCATGAATTATTTTACCAGTACCAAGAATATCGAGCTATTTGAAACAGTTTTAACTACGAGGCATATTTTATGCTACCTAAGATATTTTTTCTGTGTTTTTTTTTAATCTGCTGCCAATAGACAAAGACAACTCTACAATCCAGATTACAAAACCTATTGTATTAAAAAATACTAGCTTACTCTGTTCTGAACACTGAAATATTTCTGATTGGGATGATCAGACTGAAGGCTTGGTACAGGCATTCTATTCTTTCACCCCAAGAGAATGCAGAGAACAATCATTGCTGGTAAACATTTCTAAACTCCTGTGCAATTGAAGCACCTGCACCTAACTGAACCTGCACATGATAAGTACTTGAAGGAAACCATACCTTCCCATTATTATTCTGACTTTCAGGATTTTTTTCTCAGTATGTCTTCCTTTACCCAGATTTACTATTTAGAAAACAGCCTGTACATAACTCTTGGAAATGTTTCAAAGAATATTTATGGCATTCATAAGAAAACATTGTCAAGAATGGTTATTTCCAAGTTTCATCAAGTAAATAATTTAACATAAGTGGTTTTTACCAAGCTAAAATTGTATAGGGAATTCCTATTCTGGTCTGAACATGGCTATTTTGTGCATGGACACAAAAAAGATCTGATTATTACCTGTTTGCTTTTTTCAGTCTCAGTTTTAGTCATGGTCTGAGAGAAATCTTCCAGTTCCTGTGATAGAATTGGCATTTTATTGTCATAGTCTTCTGGTTCATCATCGAAATGGGGCCCAACTTTCTTTTTAGTTTTGGGTAAGATCAGTCCCTGTAGATATTCTTCAAACTGAATATGGAAAATGCCAAATTTGTCTGCTATCTGTCGTGCACAAGTAGTTTTACCTGCTCCACGAGTCCCAAATAAGCACACCCGTAAAGGAGGAGCCTATAGGAAAAAAAATGTATGTTTTGTAACAATTTGGAGTCCACAGTGTACCCCCTACTGTTTTTCACTTCCAAAATTTCATTATAAAAATTGCATCAAAAACAGTCACAGAATTTTGCATTTTAATTTTTCGAGGCTTTCTATTGCTGTTCCAGACTACCTGCTTTCTGGAAATACTGAACAAATACACTATGGCAGTTGATGACAGTAGGTAAAACTGAAACTTCATTAGAAATTTGGTAAATCTTCCCTTCTTTTACTTACAAAAAAAAAAAGACATAAATATAGTAAACCCCTCTCAGGATGTGTGATTTGTTAATCACATGATTATTGTAAGCCTTTATAGTCTTCCTCTTTTCTGCTTTATTTATTTTTATTTATTTCTGCTTTACTCTTTTTTTATCATTAATTCAATGTGTTAATTTAAGTGTTCACTAAAAAGTTAGTAGGGAAGCAATATGTTTTATTTGTTTCAAGGACTTGTCTGATATATTTATTGTTATCTAGAAAAACTCAGTAATAATAAACAATTATAAATGGTAATGGAAAGTAGTGCTTTTACTGTGTTATTATCTGCTTTAAGCAATTTTGAAGATTCTCACTTGTATTGGTTCATTGTGAGCCACATACTCCTCAGGGTTCTTCAAAAATTTATCTCTGCACTTAGAAGTTGAAAAGTAGTAAATCTTTTCTCGATATTTAGCTGCATGTTCATAGAGTCCTGGATAAAGGACAAAGTTCTCTTTCAGACTGACTGGACAAAAGTGTTTTGTGTCTCCCATGTGCCTTTTCTTTTCCTTAATTTTTTCTTCATCCTGAAAATATTATGAAAGTTTTCAAAAAACATTTGAAATCAGTAGTTCACTTAGATTAAATCAAGTAGATCAGATTAAGTAATGTCATATACATCAATTGAGAACTGAATAAGAATGGTATTAAGACAGTTTGTAAGCTGAATAGAAGTCTATGAAAATATACACTTTTTAGATTCAGAGTAGGAAAGCAAACTTCCAGATCTAGTGAGAGAATTAATGAGAAAAGAATGACCATTTTACATTTGAATTGATAATATCATAGCTGTTGAAGACCAAAATTAGGCTAGAAGTATCTATGGTAAAATCTTTTCCTGATGTGTTCTTGAAACTCATTTTCTGTTGTTTCTAAAAGTGCAGAAGTAGACCTCTTCAGAAAAGGCAATGAGAGCTGGTATTATAAAGTCAGATTACTTATCCAGTAAAATTAACATCTAAAAAATCTATTCAGTACTGCTCCAGTATATGGATGTCCTGTACTTTTAAATTTGGGGATGGTAATCTTTCAATATAGGATGAAAATAAAAGGTGAAGGTAGACCTTTAATTTCATTAAAGTGGGTGTTTGAAAGTTATCAATAGCTGAGATGAAATAGAGGATTGCACATTAGGACTCTGCATCTTCTGATGTCTACATGATGGCTCACAGAATCATTGTTCGTTGACAGAAATCAAAGTTCACATTTGTTTCTTTAATAAAACCCCTCTCTGCCATCTGGCAAAACTAGGTACATTCATTCTCTCTATTGGAATGAGCTATTTAGGCTTCTCACTGGAGTAAAATTACTATCAGCCAGAACATAGGAATAAAATGAAAGTGGCCTTGAGGCATAAGCTGATATTTATTCTGAAAGAAAGCTGAAACTGTATCATACAAAATCATGTGCAAAATCTGACTTCTGTGGGGTTATGTTCAAACTGAAAATAAATGAGTTAAACTAAAAGCACAAATAGATAAGGCCAGCATGCTTACTTCTTCCTCTTTCTCTTCTTCAACTTCTTCATCTTCCTCTTCAGCAGACAGATCTTCTGCTTCCTCATCTAAGTCTTCAGCAGATAACTCCCAACCATGATATTGAAAAGGTTCTGAAAAGTTTAATGGCTTTTTTTTGGTTTGTTTCAGTATTTTTCATTTGGTTATGCTACAATATATTCTCTCTGTCCATAAAAGTAAGTACATGTGTGAAAGCAAATCATGCCAACTCTATATTGCATTTCTCCTACTCAGAGAACAAAACGTTCTCCCCAGATGTAGGAATTAACATATTACCTCCTCCAAAAATAGAAATTTTACTGGTTGTTTTTTGGTTGAAGTAAATCGGTATTTTCAATGGGAACTTGTAGTTAAAAAGAATTATGCAAACACACAGAGATAGTGCCATTACTGTTTTCAACAGGTTTTGGTTTTTTTCTGTTGTTCATTGGGGAAAATAATCAGTCCAATTTTATTTGATTATAAAGCTAGCACAGTATTTGTTTTGGTTAATTAAACATTTGTATTGTAGTAATGATAGGAAAAATGTAGTATTAATACTATTTTTCCAGTACTCAAAGTTGTCAGAGATTTGAGCACACAAGTGAAGGAAGGTAGTTTGCAAAAAAAAAACCAACAAAAAACCTGTAAAAATCCAGTCCTGAAAACAATCTATGCAGGTGGATAGGTTAGGTTATTACACATCCTGAAAGTCTTATTGACTTAATGAATATTGTATTTAGTGAACCTTTGTTATCTCTCCATTTCTCAAACAAGTATCCTGAACAAGTAACTGGGGGAATGTCAGAATGTTTAGGGAGCTATTATGTACATGTTTGTATACTCATATATATATATCTTTCAAATGTATATATTCCCCACTCTTCCTATGTCTTAAAGGCTGTTAGTGTGCTTATCAGCTCACCCACAGAATACAGCAAGTCCTGTTTCCACTTCATGTGAATAATACGGAACTGACTATAACCAACCTCCCAATATATTAATCATACAAGCTCTTCAAAATCCCTCTTGGTAGGTTAAATGTAAATCACATAAACAGTATTACTTACTTTCCATAACCAGCACAGTTTGATTAAGCAGACTTTCTGGAGTTTGCTCAGCAATCTCTAAAACAACAACCTGAACTAGAGATGACTGCTTGATTTTTGACTCCACTGTTTGCCAGTCATGCATGAAAAGGTCAATATTCCTTTTAATTATTTCCATTTCTGGTAAATCTGGGAAATCATCCTCTGCAAACTCAGGTAGTATGATTTCTGGAAACAAAATAGTATATAGAAGGCAATGCTCCTCTAAAATGATTTGCATTTAAAAGTTATCATTATGCTTTAGGATTTTTTAATTTTTCCTTAAATATGGTGGCTTATTTTTTTTAATGCTGCTTCCCCCCCCCCGTAATTATGAATTATTATATTACCAGTTTACAAAGACATTGAAAATGCCAAATTCATTATGTTGATAATACTGATGCTCTCCAGAAGAAGAAAAAAAGTCAAATTACTCAACTAAATTTGCATATGGTTATTTAAATAAGCACACAAATAATGACTCTTTCTGCAAAAAAGATATAAGGAATATACAATAATTTAAAAATTATGATTTAATAGTGAACAGTTTTTGACAGACTATCCATGTGGTCATGCTTAAAGTGGAACAGGTCAGGAAGAAATAGAGTAGGAAAACTAGCATGCACTGCAAAGAGGCAACTTCATATTGTAACCTACTTCAGGTTCACTTACTGAAGCTGTTGTGGAGCATTCAGGTTGCATATTAGGTATCTGTTCTTTTTCAAGTAGAGTATGTTCTCTTTACATGAATATTATTAGAATACATACTACTAGGTGTTTTTCTTCTTCAGCATAAGATCTCAATATACAGATGTTAATGAATTAAACCTGATCAACATGGCAAAACAGCAGAGAAAAGAGAAGATTTAGAGGAGAAAGGAAAAGTGCAGGACAAAACAGAGAAGTCCACTTCAGTGTAAAAATCAAGCATATGAGGGAGGTATGGAAGACTGAAATCCTAAGTTGATAAAGGTAAAACAGTGAACTAAACCACTAGACCACGCAACATAAGAATTCTTAAACAAATTGAAACTGATGTCTCTAGCTGTAATTAATAAATGAGGCAAGACAAGTACACAGAGGTTATGATCCACCTTTTAAAAGTGATCTGTAATGGGAATGTCTCAATTTCTGGATACTTAATGTTTGATCTTTGCATAGATGTTGAACATACTTTTGCCAGTTATAAGAAACAGAAACTGTGGGTGTTAAACAGCTTGAAACTTAGATTTATTTGTTCAGAGAACTGGAATACTTCCATCTCACAACCAAGTCTGCAACAGAATTGAAAGAGCGAAGTAATTTCTTCTGACTTTCAAGACTCATTTGTGTGATTTAACCCCTAAATCAGACCTCTTGAGAATTATCAATGCATCTTTCCAATTTTGCATTGTTATAAATGTATAGAAATTAATTAAGAGGTTATCTGTTACTTATTCAGAGACAATTTTGTCATACATGTGTAATGAAGAATTAAAATTTACAGCAGATAATGACATAAAATATGCACTACATATGCACTAAAAATAATGAATATCATAAAAGAAGTGGTGTCAATTTAAAAGAAAAATTACTTTTCTCCTCATTGATAATGACTTTAAAAACTCCAAACAAAATAATACTTGAAACATCTGTTTGCACTTCTTCAATTCTAAAGAGTTGTTTTCAGATACTAAGAATTCCTATTTAGAATAGGATATCTGTTGAGACTGCAGTTAGCGTCCATTTAGACATTGTTAGGCCCTGAAAGTTGAGACAATGTTCTGTCTCAGCTACAAGAAGATACGGAGGTGCCTACATGACACCATCACCACCTTGTCCTCACTAAATCATCAACAGTTTCTGTCAGTAGCAATGTGGTGTTGCTGCTGCTATTCCCACTCCCGGCATTCATAACATTTTCAATCCTGATTTTCTTCTGTTTCTTACCATTTTTCTTTTGTGTTCTGTTTAATAAGTCTGATATCATTGCCTTCAACTAACAGACAGAAAAGCAGTTGTGAGCAATGACCTAAATGGTCAGATATTACTACAACTTTGCTAGGACTTACAGTGCATGCTGTGTTTGTCCCTTGCCAGAAATGAAGCTGCAAGAAAGAGCTTGAACAGTGGATGGAGTGTTTTTCTACTTTGCTGTAATTTTCCCTTCCTCTTTTTGTTTCTGTCTTGTTTTGAGTTTGAAAGAGCAGGAACAGATTTTTGACACAAGCAACAACAGGTTCAGTCTATTCCAATGGACTTTTAGAAAAAAGGACTATTACTACTATTTTTTCCTTATATAACTTCCTACACATAAAAAGGAGAGATATTACTAAAATTATAGCCTTACATAATGCCTTGTATGTTAAAAGCCTTGACCATTTTCTTAAAAATAGAAAACCCAAAGGCATTTTAAAAAGAGTGTTTTATGGTTACTCCCTGGTATTAAGCAGGCCAATGCTCACTATGTAAAATTGCAGCACCGTAACATTCATTCTGACTTTGCATCAACTTGAAAAATCCAAACAATTTTTCTGTCTCATAAGGAGTTAGATTGCTCTGTTATAATTTTCTTTAAGAAAACTAATATTTCCTCCCAGAACTGAATGTGTCTCTGTCTTCTCTTGCAGATTGTTGAAGAAATTCACAAATGCTACACTTAATTTTCCAAAATGGAGTCAGATCAAAAAATGCTGTTACTAAATACAACATAGCTGAATTCCAGTGATTAGGTACCAGTAAGATTTGGCAGGAAATAGGGCTAAATATAATGGTCAGAGTAGAGATGCTGACAAACTTTTGTCTAACATGTTATCAATTAAAACATAGCCTGGAAGTGTCAATAGCAGCTGGGATATGTAAGCACCAGCAGGACAAGGAACACATCTAACAAATTCTTATGGCTTGGATGGCTCCCTACAGCCCTGACCAGCCATGGCCTCTGCTGAGCTGGGCCCACCCGTGGGCTGACATCCCAGACTGGCCTCAGTGCATCTCTGTACCCAGGGAGATGGCCAATGCTCAGAGACAGAGCTGCCCTCCTCCTTGCTGGGCTGGTGAGACTGGCTCTGGCTGTCAGGCCCTGTCCTGATGGCCACGTTACCACATCATGCTGCCAGCTCCCAGTTCCTTTGAGAGCAGTTGGCCTTCAGTGTCCTGACATGCTGCCTCTGTTGAGCCACTTTTAAATGACAAATTAACAGATAAGCATTTTGGCAAGTANTCTATTCAAAAGGGTTTGTAAAGATAGGACCAGGAGTAATGGTTTTAAGCTAGGAAAGGATAGATTTAGACTGGATATTAGAAAAAAGTTCTTTAACATGAGAGTGATAGATCAGTGGAATGGGCTGCCCAGGGAGGTGGTGGAGGCCCCATCCCTGGAGTCATTCAAGGTCAGGCTTGATGGGGCTTTGAGCAGCCTGACCTAGGTAGAGATGTCCCTACTTGTGTAGGGAGGTTGGACCAGATGACCTCTAGAGGTCCCTTCCAGCCTGAAACATTCTATGATTCTATGATTTTTGTGATCTTTTATAACAAAGAATACTTAATGCATTTCCCCTCTTTTTTTTTTGTAGCTTTGAACACAACTACTAGACTGACACCTCCATGACTAACTTTCCCTCTAGTTCAACGACTATTAGAGTAAACATAAACCAGAAGTGCAAAAGGACATAACATTAAGCAGAAATACCTAGCAGATTTCAAATAGTCTGATCTTGAATTACAAATTAATTTTTTCTTGAAGATGCTTATAAACATTTGCATTTTTCTAAGCTACAATTTCACTCTATATACATCATTACATTAATTATCCCCTGCAATGACATTTCTGTCTCTTGCCATGATTCTAAATAGGAACATGAACATACCTTCCTTTTTATGTACATTAAAAAATGTTGTGCAAATGGCACGATTAATTATGTTGCATTCTGCAGTGATGTATTCCAAATGAAATAGAGATGTAGCCAGGTACAACCTGCTTAAATTTGTGCAGCTCTAATGCATTACTTAATGATGATTCCATTAGGAACATAGATTTTAAAAAAATAAGCAAAGGATACACTAATAACTAGGTTATGCTAACGGCTTTTTGCACGTGCTATCCCTGGCACATTCACACTGCAGAAATCACATGTGCTGCCTTGTGAACCACAGCCTTATTCAAAGCAATAAAGTATGGAAGATAGTAACGCCTGCTGTCTGGATCTAGCCCTCAACAGATCATCTTTTATAGTCCTGCCCTTTAAAAACCTCTCAGTTCTGAGTAGGTCATGAAACTTTGAAAATATACAGGCAGAGTTTAAATGAATATTTGACATCATCTGAGACAGAACATCTTCTCAGTAGAGTGCTTCCCATATGAAACTTAATCTCAGAAACACAATTCACGTTACACCTCTCCTGATAGGCCATAATTAGCAAATGATGGACCAGCATATGTTGCAGCTTTAATTCTCTAGGCAAATAATTCTACCAGATTACCTCTATATGAGAGTTTTCTTGCTTAAGGAAACTTATCCAGCAGCAACTATTGCATATTTATGGAGCTTTTAAGTAGATTATATAGGCCTAAGCAAACTGGAGAAACTTTCCCCTGGAAAGAGGGAAGAAGTAAGAAAAGAGAAAAGAATTACATTCCTAGGCGAAAGGAACAACTCAAAAATTGCACAACTCAAACATTACTTGGTTTGGTTTCAAGTATTTGAACCTTATTATGACAAAAATGTTGCCTCCCCGGCATTTGGTTTGTTTCAAACTTGATCTCAGGGCCAAAAAATACTGAATGTATTTTTAAGGCAGCTGTACCTTTGCCATTAGATATAATATTCTGCTTGCAGAGGTGATTTACAGTGAGGAGATATTTTTAAAGAAATAAGAAACATAGTCAAGAAAAACACTTGAACAGACAGGAATGGTTTAAAATTAAGTGGATCTAAAAATGCAAACAAGTTTCCTTCAGAGGAGGTGGTGGTCTATCTAACAGTGCTGTTCTTAATTTCTTTTCCTTATCACAGAGGTGGTAGGAAACAATCCTCAGCCCTAAACCAGGAGCTTTCAGAGGGAATGCCTATATGGCAATATCTCATATTCTTTTGGTCTGTGTTTTCTTTGCCTTTACTGAGCATAGTTACCATAGAGACAAACAATCCTCAAAGGCTTTCTGCCCCCATATTCTCCAAGTGAGTTACTGGGGAAGGAAAGGCTTTAATATATTTTTTTCCAGGGTTCTGCTGGTATGAGATATGACTTGTTCTGCCCTCAGTCCATAATCAGCAACAAAAAAGATGAAAAAATCCTTCTTTTCTCCCCTCACAAACCCTGTCAAAGCTAAGACAGAGACACCAGAAGCCAGCACGTGTTCTTCATTAACTATCAAAATAAACAGAAAGTCAAAATGTAGGATAACAGTGACACTTCCATTCCTTGGAAATTATATGTATTTCATTATGAAAATATTTTTATTTGCCTTTTTGAAACAGACTATGTTGTTTGTTTATATAGACTTTTCATCACTTACTTATAAATACATACTGCCAAGTAATTTTCAGCATATTATAGTGAAATATCCTTAGTAGACTTATATCGTGTGTACTGATTTATGGTGTTTGGAAAAAAAAGCAGTTCAGTCTACAGATTAAGTTGATTCTTTCTAATGCATAAAAATGTGTATATTTAGCAACTTGATATTTCAAATACAATGTTTTCTGTTGGATTTCTTTCTCTTTTGGACTTTAACATATCCTAAAAATTCTAGTTAAATATAGCTAATATGCTATATTATATATGCAATATAATCTAGCTAAAATGTATATTAAAAAACCTCAATATAGTGTAGTTTTAAAAACTCATGTATCTTTTCATCCACATCCAAAGCTAAAATTCATCCATTCCCATTTTTCCCAAGTTCCATTGCCACAGGAAATGGACTAGTAATTTCTGAATAATATGGATATAACATTAATTTTTAAATTGTCTGTAGAACCAGGGTTTGTTAAAATCACATTTAAGTGTTTGTAATTACTGTAATTTGATTATTTCCTGGGGGTTTTTCCCCCATTTTTTCCTGGTATTTTCTTCTTTCTTCTTTTCCTTTGAGGTCAAAATCTATGACTGACTTTCTAAAGTTTTATTTCCTCTGATTTCCCTCCCTTATCACTTCATCCTGTAGAGAGTGCTCATGGATTTCCAAATACAAGAGGTTATGTCAACCTGGAATTTCAGCATCGCTTACTTTATTTATTATTTTCATAGATTTCTGTACATATTTATTAATTTGGCATTTAGGTAGCAGAGGCAATAGTGGGATTTTGTTGTTTTTCAAAATGCAAATACCTGGTGCATTGTTTTTAATAATGTTTAAATAACTTGAACCTGGCTATTCCATTATAAATATCTTTAAGGGAAAAAAGTTAAGGTAAGGAATATTTAGAGCCAATTTTCAAATACAGTAAAAGGTTGTAGTAAAGGAAGGCATGCAAATCTTGATACTAGCAAGGAAGAGAGATTATATGAGCTACAAGGCCAACCTGTAGGTTTAGATTCTTCTTTATAATTTGCAGAGTCGCTGGACTGTTTCTGGGGCATTTGTTCAGTTTCAGGTGGAAGTTGCTCACCATTGTCCTCAAATTCTGTTGACATAAGTAAAAGAAGTAGTAAGTTTAACAAGTACCTTGAGGGTTGCAGAGGCACTCTAGCAATAAAGATATTTTTGAATCACATTGCAAAACTTAGATTTGATCACCTGCAAAAAAGAAGTTACTCTAATGCTCAGGTATTGCACACTGACCGAAACACTTTAAGATCAGCTACTTGATCTGTGGGGAAAGGCAGACTATCTACCAGATGCCACACGCCTGTGAATAAAGTGGAGAAGTACTTTGTTTAATTCAGTGCTTTTACATAAGAATATTTTTCATTCATCCTAAACTGTGTTCTGTGCTCAAACTATTGGAAAAGTAGCGCGGCAAGCTGTAGGCAATCCAGGAGATTCCTAGAGTGCCTGGATGACAACTTTTTAAAGCAAGTAATAGACAGCCCTACCCAAGGGGATGTGGTTTTAGACTTAGTGGTGACCAACACAAGCGAACTTGTTGGGGACATCAAGATTGGAGGCAGCCTGGGCTGCAGTGACCACGCACTGGTTCAGTTCACTGTGCTAAGGGGTATAGGGCAGATGAAAAGCAAAGTCAGCACCCTAAACTTTAGGAAAGCAAACCTCCAACTCTTCAAAGAGTTGCTCAACAGGACCCCTTGGGAGGCAGTCCTCAGAGATAAAGGAGCAGAGCAGAGCTGGCAGATCTTTAAGGAGGCTTTCCATAGAGCACAAGAACTCTCAATACCCATGTGCAGGAAATCAAGCAAGAAAGGAAAGAGACTGACATGGCTAAGCCATGAACTGCTGGTTGAACTAAGGAACAAGATGAAACTGCACAAACAGTTGAAACAGGGACAGGTA
>VYZX01011059.1:46372-69822 GCA_013401335.1 Brachypteracias leptosomus | reverse complement strand
TATTGGAGCGTGTCCAGAGGAGGGCCACCAAAATGATCAGGGGAATGGAGCATCTCTCGTATGAAGACAGGCTGAGAAAGTTTGGGCTGTTCAGCCTGGAGAAGAGAAGGCTCCGAGGGGACCTTATAGTGACCTTTGAGTATCTGAAGGGGGCCTATGTAAAGGCGGGGGAAGGTCTATTCAAAAGGGTTTGTAAAGATAGGACCAGGAGTAATGGTTTTAATCTGGGAAAGGATAGATTTAGATTGGATATTAGAAAAAAGTTCTTAAACATGAGAGTGATAGATCAGTGGAATGGGCTGCCCAGGGAGGTGGTGGAGGCCCCATCCCTGGAGTCATTCAAGGTCAGGCTTGATGGGGCTCTGAACAGCCTGACCTAGGTAGAGATGTCCCTACTTGTGTAGGGAGGTTGGACCAGATGACCTCTAGAGGTCCCTTCCAGCCTAAAATATGCTATGATTCTATGATTTTATTCTCAAAAACAAGACCTTGCAAAAGAGCACACTTGGATGTTCTACAGAACAGTTCCTACTGGCAAGAAGTGCTTGTGACTTGAAGAAGGGCTTGTGTACCTGAAGGCTGGTGTATATTTTTCAACTGTACCAGTTGGTCAATAGAGAATATTACTTTTTTCTACAAGTCTTGTTTTGCTTATGTCTGTAGACCATTGTTGGAGTAATAAAACACCATTAGTACATCTCAAGTTACGATTACCCAAAACTCAAATCATGTTAAACAAGAATGTAATTTAAAATCTGAAATTACAGCATTTGTTTCCACATACATATCTCTTTTTTTGGCAAAGAAACTACTGGCATTGAATTTCCAATTTATGCAGAATCAGGAAATTTTATCTTGTAAACAAGTATCTTCTTATATAGTTAGCAGACAGAAACCCACAGCCTTTAGCATGTGTCAAATTGAGAAAATTAATCACTTATTCTAGTTCCTTATTTCCTCTTGATATATACAGGAATGCAGTCAAGAAAAATAAGTTTTGATGCTCCGTAATAAATAAATCAAGATTCCATAATATATACAAAGAGGAAAATGACATGCAGAAAAATTTGTGCAAAATGGAATACACTTTGTTAAGGCTGTCAACATGCAAATTCGCACATGCATACCTAACTTAATCGTAGACAGTCCCAGAGACTTCAATGGAAATAGCTGTGGCACAGAAGTTAAGCATGTCTAGATTTCTAGAGTATGTCTAAACATTTCAGAGATTCGATTTACAAGACTGGTGTTGGGTAGGGTGAAGGGAGACAGATGGACAGACATTAAAGTAAATTAAGAAGATGTTCTTTTTTCTTAGAGATGTTCAGAAAGAGCTTTGAGAGGCTGAGAACTCTAATCATAGGCTTTTGTTCTTTTTTTTTTCTGCAAAGGAATGCATAGCTGTATTAAACCAATATCCCTTAGCCTTTATTTCTCTGAATGAGAATTTAAGAACTGAAGGCATTTGGGATCTAATTGAAAAAGCTGTTCACAACCTTTCCATTTCAAATTTTGAAATTTCTCTGCCCAAAATGCTGTGATTACAGGTACTAGAACATAATTATCGTATCTGGCTTATGAAGGAGGGCAGAAAGTGGATTTGAAAATCATGCAATTTTGCTCAAAGACTGAACAAACTGTGAAGTTAATATCACTTCAGACTGAAGTTTGTGGTACAAATAATTTGCTGTCCTTTGTCTGCAGATTAATAAACTGTCCTTGTTCAAACTCTCTCATTGAAAAGCCGCCAGTTAGAGGCAGAAAAGAAAAAAACAAATCAGAATGCAAACCAGCCAAGAAAAACAAAGGATCCTGTAGTATTGAGTACACATCAACTGCCTGGTAAATATTATAATTTAAAATGGATTCAAAAAACCACTTCTCTCCAAAGACTAAAGAGGAAATGTCCTAACATACACAGGTTTAATTATTACTATATTTATTTTTTGTTGTTGCTTAAAATATCTTACTGAATTTAACAGAATGATAGAAATAAAAACGCAAGAGTGCAAAATAAAAGCAAAAGAGATGGGTATTGATTCAACCCTCCACCATCTGTAATATGAGAAAAGAGGGGTGGGTGAGATCACTATTAAAGGGTTCATAACAAATATTGATATTAACAGCTATGAAGAACAAGCATAAGAGGTGATGGCTGGAATTAGCAGCTTCATCTACTCATTTATTTCTTGCAAGTTCTTCTGCTCAAACAGCAAGAGAAGCAGAAGAGACATCAGTGAAGATGGGTTGTAGTAACACACCACCCTGAGATACTGAGGCATAGGCACACATGTGCTCTAGTTGAGTTTGCTATAGAAAGGGGGCAGAAAAGAAGAGCTGACAAAGTACAGAAAATAAGGTCTTAAACCATGACAACTGTTTGTTTCAGTGGATAAGATCAATCGTATGGGATATTTTATTGCTGATACTTGGCAGGAAAGAAATATGCCAAGTTTTACCTCAGGAAGATTGGAATGAACTCACAGATACACTTCAAGCTGTATGTCTCTTCTACAATGCCTGAAATATAGTCTCATGAAGTCATATAATTTAAATGCTTAAATACAGTAAGAAGTTCCAAAAAATAATTTAAGCTCAGAATAATTGTGTCAAGGCACATGAAAAAAAATGTGGAGCTATAATTTTCAGTCAGACACTACAAGCAAGAATTACCACATAAATTGTTTTGTGTAACTTCAACAGACATTGGCAGCATTGAACTTAGCTTCGTAAGCCATGTAAATACATTTCTTAAATTTACCTAAAGTCTCCTTCTCCAATTACTTACATTCTCATTAAGATAAGTGCAAGTACCTTGCTCATTACGGGAACCATTTTTTCCTTTTAAACACAAACAGTATCATAATTTTGAATATGTTGAGTCCTGAAGCAATCCCAGTTACTGCAATGTCCCACTGAGGTTACAAGATTGCAATTATTAAAATACATGTTTAAACAGAATAGAATAGAATAGAATAGAATAGAATAGAATAGAATAGGTCTATTTCAGTTAGATGGGGCCTGCAATGATCATCTAGTCCAACTGAGCAATTCGGGGCTGACCAAAAATTAAAGCATGTTATTAAGGGCATTGTCCAAATGCATCTTAAACACTGACAGACCTGGGACATTGACCATCTCTCTAGGAAGCCTGTTCCAGTGTTTGTCCACCCTCTTGGTAAAGAAATGCTTCCTAATGTCCAGTCTAAACCTCCCCTGGTGCAGCTTTGAACCATTTCTATATAATATGATATACGAGAAATCAAAAGAGCATGACTGGGGCTCTGGAGTACCTTTCTGAGTTTTCATTTTTATACTATAGCAGCTATATAAAAAAAAATCAAAACTGTGAACATATCATTCATTTATATTTCTGTAAGGACATGTCACATGGGAGAAAAGCTGCAGTCAATGTGCTGATGGCACTACATGTGAAATAGAACAGATGTCAGGCTAGGAGCAGCGTGACTGAAGTGTTTTGGTGAGTCAGTATTTGATTATTGAAATCAAATGTAGGCGTAGGAAAACATGATTTTCTCTGAACAAGGACTTATGTGTTAAGAGCACAAGTGTGTATATGACATTATTACTTCTATCATTAATAATTGTTGTTTTGATGTACTCAGATCAAAATGAGTTAGATATTCAAAACTAAGATGAACTTTGTTGTGTGAGATAGATAATAGAGTATCTGTGTAGAATCCTTTATATTTAATACTTTAGAACTCATCCACTTTGGAGAAGAGCTGCATGTTTTATCAGAAACTATAAAAAGTTATAATGTAGATTTTGTTTAAAGTTTATATGTAATTTAGAGAACCCTGCAAAGCTAAAGTATTGTTTCAAGAGAGTAGGTGAAATGTTACCTACTTAAAAACTAAAAGCTTGTTATGATATTATGTCTATCTTATACTACCTTTACAACTTAGGCCTTGTTATATATAGGCAAAATAAACGTCAGACTGGATAGTGAAAGAAAGTGTATGTGAGACATACTGGCAATACAGAACATAAGCTTGGCCATAATATATTTCTGTGGGAACCAGTATGTTCTGTTCGAAAAGAAGGCAATAATGGCAGTCTAGGCCCCCACTGCTAAGAATAAAAAAAAGGTGGGAATTCACACGCTTCAATTTTTAATGTCAGCTCCAGGTCTCAGGTGATAATTTAGGCTGAAGTCCCCAGTTTTTAATGTAGAGACAGACACTCCTGCATGATACTTCATCTTGACAGCAGATCTAAATCAGACATCATTATTCTTCTAATAGGCAGTGATTAAAGAAGGCAAAAAGGAAGGTACAACCCTGCAACTTTTTTGACTGAGGTTCAAAAACGTTGAAACTAACTGGAATTAATTCTAAACCTCAATCCAACTGACAGAATTGTCTGAGGTGCAAAAATCCAGTCTTTTTGTGACAGTTGGCCCGCCCCAAAAACCTCACTCACAGATTGTTCACTCCTGCCCAGGACAATTATATTTTCATTGCTAGAAACAATGATACAAAAGTATGATCTTTACAGGAAATAAAGAGTGACTAAACAAAAATAATTTGTGGTTCTGTCAATACAGAAAGAAGCAAAATAAGAATGTCTTTACCCAAAATGTTTTATTATTACTGTTATTAGAGGGAATTTTATGTTGTTAGGTTATGTTATTAAAGTCTAATCTCCATAAACACAAAGGAGGGGAGGAACAATGACAGGTGGAACCCAAATAACTAATTCAGAACAAACATAACCTTGGACTTACTTGCCTTCAGGGTCATTAGAATAAGATGATGAAGGCATTGTCTGGGTGTGAGATCTATTGAGACGAATCAACCAGGGAGGCTCTCCCTGGCTGAGGAGGACTACTGCCTACAGGGTACGGGATTCATTAGGATTTACCAGGAAAAGCAGCTTGGGATTGTGAGAGACTAATAATACATATGAGACATTTCTGAGAAGGATCAAAGGCAAGGAGAAGGAGGGATCAAAGTGGATTGGAGAGAAACAAGCATGGATAATAGAGTAAGAAGAGGATGAAAGGGGAAATGGGAGTACTTGCTCAGACTTATTACTGCATGGTCCTGAGTACGTGGAGCTGCAGCAGCCTCACTTCTACTGGGCTACTGGATTCAGCACTTCATAATGTATGTTGCTACCATATGCAGCAATTCCTAATGCATGTTAAGAGACCTACTCCTGAAGTAATTTCCATTCCCCTTTAATTGCTTCAGGCTGAGCTTCTTGTAGGAAGAACAGAAAATCAAACACTTTTGAGATTTTCATATTAGCTATTGGCTAAGTTGTAACGTTTTCTAACTTGTGAGGGGGATACAGTTTTTTTGATGAGTAGGAAGTTTCAATACAAAGTTAATAACTTAGAAAAGTTACTAGAGATAAGAAGTCCTGCTCCTCATATTTATCAAAAAACGTAACTGCACTGGCAGATTTAATACATGTCTCTATTCTGTAACATTCATTAAGACTGAAACATAGAAATGAGTGTCTGAATCAGTAAAGGAAGCAAAGATAGTAATATAAAGTCATTTTTTTCTAGATGCTGAATGTAAAAAGGAAATAAAAACTGTAAAACCTGCACCAAAACCAAAGTGCTAAATGATTTGAAACACATAATTAGATAAAATAGAAGTCAAATGATACATACTTTCAACATTCTCATCAGCTTCTAGAAATTGATCTTCCTCCGATGTCAGTATTTCTTGCATTTCTCTTCTGTAAGTAAAAGATTATTCATCTTAAGACTTATATAAATACTACTGAAGCAAGTTGCAGGTATATTAAATGTAAAGTAAAGACATGGAAATATACTGTTTGGAATTGAAATATAATTTGGATTGTACAAAATAAAAATCAAACATATTTTATAATCTAAAATATCATTGTCTCATGATATCAAAAGGTTGGACTAATGAAAGACTAATGAAAATACATTCAGCAAGAGAATCTTCTGCCACCATATTTACTGATCTAAACGAGATATTCCTTAAATTTTACACATATTGGATTGTCCTATACGTCACAACTAATCTTAGTGTATTGTTACAGTACATTTGTGTTGATAAATGCACCAATATCTTTAACACAAAGTAAGGCTAGGATTTTCTTGTGCACATTTTATACATATTAGTATTTGGAATATTTTACCTTTCCTCTTCTTCTTTTGTCTTTTCTAGTGCTTCATCTGTTAGTCTTTTCAAAATCTTAGAATTAATTTCATCCCTGTTTGCTAAGTATGCTCTGCGTAGTATACAGACTCCTGCAGTACAATTACACAACTGTAGTGAGATTTATGCATCTGTTAACTAAATAACTAAAGTTATTTGAGTTGGGAAAATTATTTGATGGATGATAGATAACTTTCCTACTTCTTTTTAAAGCCAAGAAAAGGCATATATACCACTGAAATACTATTATACTGTTGCTTTCTAAGGCTTCATAGCTTTGTTTTCTATTTCAAGCACCTAATAAACTGAATCTCAAATATGGGAAGATTATGATGAAGGCTATAAGGGAAGACAGCACTGAAAGGATTTATCTTATGTTTCCATATATCATGCGTTACTCTGGCATTTATTTTGTTTGTATGCGTATGAAGAAAACCATGCGGAAATAAATTAAAAACATTCAAGTAAAAATATAAAGAATGTACATACCTATACTACTACAGCTGGTTGACAGAAATGAAGAACATGCTGTTCCTACTAGGAACTCTATTGACTTATTTACTTTGACAAACAGGTTTATGATATATGGCTGTGTGGCTGAAATCAATCTCCACCAGTGGAGTTGCGGCAGTTTAGACTAGTTCAGGAAAAAGCTTACAAAGTAATGATTCATAATGCTATGAAAAGGTAAACTTCACACCTACATTATTATTATTTAAGTGACAGAACTTAGTGGGAATCAAACAAAGAGTTAATACAATTGCCCAAATTAAAAAAAAAGACCCACAAAACAAAACCGAAACAAAATAGGAATTCAAGGAAAGATCCTCAATGTTTCAAGAATTTCCAGGAATTCAAGGAAACTTCCATAAGCAAAAAGCTACACTTTTATCCAATTATTTCACTGATTTGTTAAATTCTGAGAGGTGAAGAGAAACTTAAGATAAATCTGAAAGCATCTCTCCCACCTCAGTCGTCTCCCTGCAGAAAAGGCTAGAGCTTGACTCCAGCTGTTTGTTACTTAGTGCACTGTATTAACATTACATTACTGCACGCCAGCTACATGAATAAGGTGCTTTTTGTGGTTGTAAGAAAGGACAATGCACTGTGTCCCAGAAACTAGGTTCATGAACATTTCAATATGCTTGAAATATCTAAGAAGCAAAGATGAAGGCATGGAAATGTTGTTTGTCCTTAAGTTCTTTCTGGAAGTATCTGAGATTAGATCTTCTTGAATAACAGGAATAGCAAATATAATTTTTTTACAAACACTGGATCTAGAACTTTCTCATAGAAATGTTCAGTCCGTATTTTGTCTGTATATGAGCTCCAGCCACACTGGAAGACTTTGAGTTGAGATGTTCAAGGTGTTACAAGATTTCACGAAGCTATTTGACTAATTAGTTTAAGTACTGTAGCTGAGTTGTGAGGAAGATTAGCTGATCAGATGACATGATTCTGAAAAACTTTTTTTTAGAAAAAAAAAAGTAATGAAAAAACAGAATCTGTTCTGAGCAAACTGTAACCTTGATTCACTCAGGTTGATCTTTATATTCAGAGGGACATGGGTTTGAAAAGCTCTCTAGAGTGATTCTCATATTGGGCAGTTACTGAGCTTTCTTTAACTAAGTATGAATAGACCCAACGTTCCTTTCTTGAAGGGAAGTTTCTACCACTGATAGGCCTTTTGATAATGGACTGATAAAGGCGTTGAACAGGTAATGATAAAATATTGCCACAGGGCAATGAAACTTGTGATGTGATACAAATCAAGCAGGCATAATCCATTAAAGACATGATTTGTCAGGGAAAACTTTTGAGAGTGCATGAAACTATTCAGTTCTTCATGCCTGGTACCAAACTTCCTTCCTGCTTGAAAATATAAAGCAAAAATCCCTTCCTCTGAATTCATGAGTACTCAGCTATTGCATCTATCTGGATAAGAAGTTGCTCAACTTTTTTTGATCCCAGGATGGGGAACAGGATACACCTGCATAGAGGTATTTCTCCCCCCATTTTCTCTCAAGCAGAGAAAGTTCATATCTATAGATTAGAACCTGATTTTGCAAGTGGGGAAACCAATGCGAAGGCAGGGAAATTTGACTGACAGCCACATTGCAAGCTGGTGGCCAGCCAGCCAGAATAGAAAAGTCTGAAACTGCAAGAGTTCAGTGGTATTTAGTCCTGATTGTAAATAGGAGGAAATCATAAATAGGATTATAAGAAGGAGAAATTTTCTTTACTGCTTTGTAAAGCATTCCTGTTTTGAATTCTGTGTAATTTCCTTAACCATAATTGTAAAAAATTTGGGTACCCTTGTTGATTCATTGGATTCTTCTTTCTCTAGACTCCTGAAATTTTATAAGTGGGACATAACTACTAGTTTTTCTTATAAGTTTGCTTTATATACAGATGTCAACACAGAAAAGAGAAAATATTAAGTTTCATTAGTGTGCATTTACTAACCATCTTTTTCTGTATCCTTCAGACAGACAACAGTGTCAGGTAAAAGTCCTTTTTCTGATAAAGCTGACCAGTGATCTGCTGACAGAGGGTAGTTATCAACTATCCATCCTCCTTTTTCTGGAGCGCCGGGAAACCTGTCTTTGTTGTTCTTCATAAGCTGTTATAAAATGTCAGGTTCAGTAACATAAAAAGACTAAGATTGTCCCTTGAGCTGTTCAAAAAGACTGCACAATGCAAAATGATTTTATAAATGTTATGATTTTTCTCTATTGTCATTTCAGGATAACAAAGAGTAAGACATTTATAACTTTATATGTCTGAATAAAATAAAAACATTTAAAAAGACTAATGTTCCACTGATTTTTTAAAGTGGCCTATAAAGAATTTAGATATCAGTTTCAATAATTATAAACTAGTAAAAAATTCAAGATTCTTGGATAAACCTTCATATACAATTCTTTTCAAACACTTATATCTGGTGTTCAGCTCTTTAATAGTGACTAGGAGTATAAGAATAGGGCAAGTGTACAGTGATACTTCCCTCAGGCTTTAACAATTTGTAGTCCAGGTACTTTGCAAGACAGATATAATTTCTATAAATACATAATAGTCCTCAATAGATTTGTCTTTCATGATTTTGTTCAGTCTCTCCTCAATCCTAGCTTTCAGACTATGTGACAGAAACTAAACTGATCTTTCAAGTGGAGAAATTAAGAACATACATCAGTAATGTATAAACTGTTACTCTTACAAAAACGTGCTTTGTGATATACTACTTGTAGTTTTACCTCTGCAATAGCTCTCTCCAGTACTTCAGCATATATTTCAGGTGACAGTGCAACTTCAGAGACAGATGCACTTTTTATGGCTTCTTCTACCATTGCTTGAACTTCTGTGTGGTCAGCAGTTATCTCTGACATTCCTAACAATACAGATTTTTTTAAAGCACTTCACAAAATTCTGAAATACTTTTTTCCTCTGGTCAGGAATAACTGATAGGCAATTAAATACAGCTATTTCATAATTACAGGGCAGCGGTCATTTTAAGCAATATTACACAATCATACTGAGAAAGAATCAAACACCAGTTCTTATCAATGCAGTTAAATTGAGAATGCAGCTAATTAAAATTTAGCATACTTTTAAGTTTTTCATATTCAAGTGGCAAAAAATTCTGCTCCTGAATTCAGATCCTTACTTAACTTTGTGTATGTGAATTAACACCTATTCTCCTTATCTATTACAAAATTCTGAAACAATCTTATCCTATAAAAAGATATGTAAGTGAAAATACCAAACTTTTAATCAAAATACATACTTAGCTTCAACAAAGGTCAGTGGGAGTTTTTTTCCCTGTACATTAATGGTTCAATATATTTCCATGACAAAATTAACCACTCCATTGTAGGTTTCTCAAAAGGACAGTATCAGCAACAAGGAAAAAAATTAAAATAGTCTGATGAGTGTAAATGAGGAAAAAAGAAATATTATCTTTCACTTTTTAATTTGCAAGACACACTGAAAGCATGGAATGACATGCTTAAAATAGCTAAGATGTACTTTTTACTTTTTTGGATGATAGCAGATTTTATACCAGTCCACACTTCCAAATTTATTCCCTCTCTGGTTTTAATGGGTTCTTCAGAATCATCTGCTTTTTTGACACCACTAAGTCCTTGCAAGTTTCCTGTAGTTATGAAATCGTATTAAATTCACAGAAAATTGCATCCGTAGAAAACCCTTTCATACAAACACTTCACCACAAAATCCCTCTGACTGAACCAGGTACATGTCAGCCTTCTCTTCATCTGCAGTCTCCCAGTCTGTGGAATCCCCCAACACACCTCCTAGGAATCACATGCACTTTTCCAGCCCTAGTGAAGACAAGACTATACCCATTGGCCTGTGAGACACAAACGGCTCTCTAGCAGTATCAGTTTCTTAGATGACTGTTTCTCTCCTTAAAAGAAAAGAGATCAGAAATATGACAAAAGCCAGAAGAGTTAAAAAATCCTCAAGTCCCGTACACTTCTTCAGTTCACCAGATTTAATACCCTCCCCTATTTTTCTCCCAAAAAGAACAATGTGATTGTGTTTGAGCTGGATGTCATCTGAACACATTAGCAGACGGGGACCCTCTGAGTATGTATATGTTATCCTTTTAGTTTGAATCAGAACAGTATGTTCNGTGGTTGTAGCGAGAGTGGGGTTGATCTCTTCTTACTGGCAACAGGACAAGGGGAAATGGCCTCAAGTTGTGCCAGGGGAGGTTTAGGTTGGATATCAGGAAAAACTTCTTTATGGAAAGGGTTGTTAAGCACTGGAACGGGATCCCCAGGGAGGTGGTTGAGTTACCATCCCTGAATGTGTTTAAAAATTGTCTGGATGTGGTGCTTGGGGACATGGTTTAGCACTGAGTTGTTAGAGTTAGGGTAGTAAGGTTAGGTTGAGGTTGGTCTTGATGATCTTGAAGGTCTTTTCCAGCCTGAGCAATTCTATGATTCTAACTGAATCTCCTGATCCTTCTCATGCTTTGGTACACATGACAAAACAGTCTTGGAACATGCAAATTAACTGATTCCTTCTTATGGACATTTACTATGCTGAAACAATTACGTGTTCAGCCCGTGAAATCACAATACAGCTAGTGTGAAAGTCCTCCATGCACAATATGGCTATTGAATCCTCAGCACCAACAGCTTCAATCTCTTAACCTACTCTGACAGTAGGCAGAAACTCTGTGGACTTCAGGGAAGTTTCATAGTCTTACTCTCTATGTCTGAATTGGACTTGGCAGCACTTAGAACAGTCAGAAGGCCATTTAACTAATTAAACTGATACATGTCTTTTGCATAATTTTTAGTGATCATCTGTAATTCTCTCAAAAGGCAGAATTTACTAGATAATTAACTAAATAATTTTTTTAGGAACAGGAAACACTTTCCTCTTGATTCAGATTCAAACTTCCAAACATATTTAATTTCCTCTTCTGAAGCTTTCTTACTTTTTATGACAATTTACATCCTTCATCTGTTTACAGTTCTGTTTTGCAGTAAAATGAGCTCTCCGAGGTTAATAATTAGGATTAAGCTTGTATTAATCCAGATATCACATACCTGTCCTCAAAAGTATTTACATAGCCAGGATCTGGAACATAACATTTTTTAATGGTTTTAATTTTGGTGTCATAGTTCACCATTATTCTTACAGCAAAGCCAATGGTTTTTGTATCATTGCCAGCTTCTATGTTCTGCAGCACCAGAGGAATATCCTGACTTCTTGTATTAACCCATGAATAATTCAAATACAGTGATTTCTTGCTTACTTGAGTAAGGAAAAAAATGGCCTGATTGTTCACTGGAACCATAACTAGAGCTAACTGGAAAAGACAATTCTAGTTCAATGGAAAATTTACATTTTAAAAGACATAATTTTGAAAAAAGCCTCTAAATTTCCTGCAAAAAGAAAATCCAAATTTTGATTAAGTTATATTTAAAGAACATGTTATTTTCACCTTTTCAAAATATTTTCTGAATTCATCAAGCTGCAAAAACCTGGGCACATTAAGTCTAAATGTGGCCACAGCTGGAGAGTCTTGTGAATGTGCCACCTGAGACAGAATCTTGGAAGGCTGCTCCAAAGTGGAAAATCTGTGGATTCACATCAGCCTAGCTGACAAGCTGCTTTCTTGAAGAAAATTTCAATTTTGCAGGGATTTAACTTGTCAGAAAGCCATTCAAATGGAAAGTTTCCAACCAGTATCAGTCAGAACCAATTACTTCTTTCAAAAAGAGCTCAGAAAGCTCTTTCTTACATACTTATGGCCGTCAGCTTCAGAGGATTTGTATATAACATCAAAACTACTGAATTCTACTCAGTTATTCCCTTCACTGCATGTTCTTTTAGTTCATATTTAGTGTACAACAACAATAACTTCTGTGATATTTTATAAGTCAAAGTGACAGCAATTGCTTCAGTTGAATAACCTAAATCAAGTAAGATAGCTTCAAAGACCATGGTACACCGTATTTACCTGATTCTGTTGATTGTTCTTCTGATTCCAACCTATCTTTCACTGCTACTATAGCCTTTTCTACTGCATCCCTTTGCACTTGCTCAATGTTTTCTTCTCTTGATTCTTCCATTTGGGATTGAATGAGTTTGGCCATATCAAGAACCTAGCAAAATGATTTAAAAAACAAAAAAAATCACAGAAAATAAATAAAGCATTTGATCCAACTTCTATACAATGAAATGAATTTGGGAAAGCTCTGCAAATTTCAGAAAATATTACATATAATTCAAGTGTGGGGGGTTTTTTTTGTGGAAAAAATAATTTCTAGTTTGCATTTATATGTAATTATCTTAGATCTGAAAGTTATTCTTAATATTCTTATGCTAAGACAAATAACTGACATATAAACAACTGTATTCCATAGAGAGTAAATAAAAAATATTTTTGACATTTAGCTACTTACATAAAAATGAATTTCACTAAATTACTATGTTTCTTTTGTGATCTGTGTGTTTGCAAAGTGTGCGTTAATAACACAACAGGAATGTGCTTAACTGATTCCCAAGCCTCAGCTGATACCTTTGTTACGCAAAACCTTTATTAACCTACCTTTCCTTTATATTTATGTGCAATTAGGTTACAAATAGTTGTTCTTCCAGAGAATGGAGGACCAAATACTAGTACTTTACAAGGAGGAAGTGGCATTGGTGGTAACAGATAAGGCCGTGGATTCAACATGAATGTTTTCAATGCCTCTGGGGATGACAGTATGTACATTTTACCTAGGAAACTTAAAACAGAAGAGAAGCTAGCAGATATAGACAATTATCTTATAAAATAGCAATAAAAATAAAAAGCGTCAAATTCTGCTAACCTGACAGCCAAGTCTGGGTTTCCCATTATGATATCACCTTCCTTTAGAGCCACAGGACATGCTCGTCCCCACCTGCTTCTATGCCATCGGTATCTGTGTGCTATTAGTTTGTAAGATGACAGAACCCGGAAAAGTTCATCCTATTCATTAAAACGGCAATAACAGCATATGTAATTTTTGTCTGAAGCTACATATGACTTGTTCTTAACTCTTTTTGAAATATTTTTTTGGAAAATAAACAAACTTAAATGAAAACCACATCATGCTTTTTAGAATACTTTTAGTAATTACAGGAAAGAAGTCTGAAATCACGTGTTACTAGAAGAAGGCAGATATAGAGAACAAAACTATTTACTGACTTTTGCATATCAACAACTAGTGAACACTGAGCTAAAAGGTGGCTAGTTTGACAGAAAAGGGAAGCAATTCCATATATAATGTCCAGTTAAGCAGCAGAACTCCTTGTCCCAAATTCTGTGGATGCTAAAAGCTTACACACAAACCCACACAAACACACAGACTAAATAATATATACAGATGACCTCTGACACAAAGTCCTTCACTTGTGAATTTGTCTGGGAAAACAGAAAAGTGAAGGGAAGGGTGTTTCTCTGAAAATGTATAGCAGGGTCTCCCAGTCACAGAACCATTCATATATTCAAAGTTTTGTTTAAGAAATAGGAAAGAGGACTGCAGGTGAATGTAGGTGAAGACATTTATGCAAAGACTTCTGGCTTTCAGTTTTATTTGGAAGGAAGGGACACAAATTATACATGTCACGATTCAGCAAAATTCAGCACTAACTTGTCATGTTTCTAATTAATTACAGGAAACGCAAGGTATGTGATTTCAGCTAGGCAGGATGTTGCTAAATTTGTATTACCATGCTCTTTCTCATTCAGGAAAAGAATAAAGATAGAGCTAGGATTCAGATGCTGAGATTGTTATCCTTTGGCTAAAGTTTCTTTATTTTCTTGGAAGGAATTCATTCTTCCACTATTGTTAGAACAAACATTTTTTTCAAGATTTGGTTATAATCACCTTTTGTTTTTTTTTAATGACAGATTTATTCTTTTCATGCTCTTTTAAGAGGATTTCAGTCCCAGAATTATCTTAAATTCACATTTCTAGAAAACCAAGGCTCAAAGAATTGCATGATAACACAAACTGGTTGCTGTGAAACAAAGATGTTATATTATAAGCTTAAAGGAGAAAATAAAAACATTTTAATAATTATTACAGTCAATCACATTTTAGAAAAGCATACGTACATTTTTCAGACCATCCAGCATTTCTTCCTCCTGACTTTGAAGTCTAGTTATAGGAGCTCCCTTTTGAACACCCAGAGACTGAAGTCGAACTGCCAGTGACTGAAGAAAAAATAACTCTTGACTTAGTATGAATCAAAAATGCTTTTGTGATCTGAAAGAGCTCCCAAAGTATTTTTTAAATTGTAACTTGTAATTTATATAACAGCTATATATACACCAAGGCCCAATTTCTAGCTTAAAGTCAAGCTAATTATTGAGCTGAGTTTTAACAAGCTATTTGGTCAATAGAGGCAGTGCAAAATGCTGAATCACAGCCTTTATATCTCCTCATTATGCTGTGAATCCCAAGCCTTCTAAAGGAATAGCCTGTGAAGGATTCTTTCCCACAAAGCAGTAGAAGTATTCAGATGAGCTCCAGTCTGAAAAGTAGGAAAGTCTCTTTAGGAGATCAGATTATGCACACTTGGAAGTAATATAGCTTTGGGTAGTTTATTTTAAAAGATACTTAAACCAGATGTCTGTCAATGAGAATCAGATGATATTAAATTTAATTGAAGTATTTCCTGAACCTAGTCTTGCTTGAATAAAAATGTTCTTTAAATGAAAAAGCAAATTTTGTCATGTTTGGACTAGTTTCATAATAGGTCTTTGCCTTACTTGTAGGTAAAATGGTTGGAATCATTGGGGCAGTCTAACCCCATATCCTGGGCTGCATCAGAAGAAGTGTGGCCAGTACGTTGAGAGAGCTGATTCTGCCCCTCTGCTCTTGTGAGACCCCCCACCTGGAGTATTTCATCCAGCACTGGAGCCCCCAGCACAAGAGGGACATGAACCTGTTAGAGAGGGTCCAGAGGAGGGCTACAAAGATGATTAGAGGGCTGGAACACCTCTCCTACGAAGACAGGCTGAGAGAATTAGGCTTGTTCAGCCTGCAGAAGAGAAGGCTCAGGGGAGACCTTCCAGTATCTGAAGGGGGCCTACAAGAAGGCTTTTCACAAAGGCCTGCAGTGATAGGATGAGGGGTATGGGTTCAAACTGGAAGAGGGTGGATTTAGATTAGAAATTAGAAGGAAATTCTTTACTCAGAGGGTGGTGAAACACTGGAACAGGCTGCCCAGGGAGGTTGTGGATGCTCCATCCCTGGAGGTGTTCAAGACCAGGTTGGATGAGGTCCTGGGCAGCATGCTCTAGTGGGAGGTGTCCCTGCCGTGTTGCGGGGGTTGGAACTAGATGATCTTGAAAGGTCCCTTCCAACCTAAACCATTCTATAATTCTATGATTACACAACTTGATTGCCTTTACTATAAATCTATTGCAATATTATGTTGGAAATTTTATGTTCCAACTCCGTGGAATGAGTGGGGGTTTCTTCCCATAGGATTACTCTTGGTAAGAAAGTTAAGCATAAATTGAAATAATATTTACAAAATTATGATTGTTTCAATTTGTTTCAAACAACAGGGAGTAAACTGCAGGAACAGCTCACTTCCTATATTGTAATAAATACGTAAGCCTGGAGACAGTACAGTGAATCTTGGAATTGTTTTAATAGAGCAATAAAGGCAAGTATTTCAAAGGTCACGTTTTCTAGTAGTATTTGAATGAGTTTTATACACAACTTAAAATTTTGCCAACAACTTAATAAAGAAAACAATACACAAAATTGAGAAATTAGTTTTTAGTGGAGGTTAACCAAGTTGGTGCATAGTTTACTTACTACAAACAGATCATCTGGTTGCTGATTTCCATCCAGTTCAATAAGATATTGACAATCCTGTTCAGCCATCAAGTCCTGTTTAAGAACAAAGACATACTCATCATTTGAGTATAGTTAACCAGATAATGACATTGAAGCTCATTCTGTTCCTATACACATCAAAGCATGGAATCCTGTGGACTTCAGCAAAACCAAGATTCATTGTACTGATGACTAACTAAATCTTTTGCAATGAAACTTTTATTTGGCAATGGATAACTAAAGAGAGAATTCTAAAACTGGAGTTACAATGGGTTCAGAAAACAGTTTAGATATTCTAGCTCAAATGCAAGAGATCTACAAACAAACAAGATAAAGTAATTTTTTGTGTAAGAATTCAACTCCTAACTGTCTAACTATCTTAATTCTCTGCTTGTGACAATGTCAATTAACAGATTTCTTGGAAATACCAGCCATGAGATCAATATTTTCATTTTGGTCCTGACTCTCAATTTCTGTAAAATTTGAACAATATATTTGATTTTTCTTACTTTCAATTTTCCCATTAGTAAATAAGATATTAGACTAAAACAGACATCACATGTCCATTGTTAAAGACTTTGTCTGAGGATTGAGAACGCTCACTCCGTTCCTGACAGATGTTGGTCTAACCCCAGCCCTGAAAAAGCCTAGTGAAGGTGACTTTACAACTTTGTAGGTAATCTATTCCAGTTCTTCACTACACTTCCGCTCAGAGTTCATTTCCTTGCATCTAGTCTAAGTCTCCTATAGTATAAATTACATTATTTGTCCTATCTTTGGTAGAAATAGATAATAACTAATTACTTCTTTCTAATACTTTTCTACAGAGAAGATAACAGTTTGTGTTTCTCTTATCTACAATGGTCTTATTAGTACACCTATAATATTTGCTTTTATACAATAGCATCACATTTATTGACTCAGTTTATAACTAACTAAAACCCCATAGGTTGCAGATTGTCTTCAGTATTGAGGTCTAGCCAATTATTTCACACGCTGTAGCTCTTCATTAGGTTTCCTCCCTAACTGTAGTATTGTACACTTCTACTCAATTTCATTCTAACAACTTACCAAGAAATCAAAGTCAGTTCTCCAAAGTTCTTTCTACATATCCCAGTTCAATGCACACTGTACATCTTAAAAGCTTTTTTTTTAATTTCACCATCTCAACCTCTGCCTGGGCCAATGATAGGCCCCTATATCCTTTTAATGTATTAGTGGACCACTAAGTATGTGCTCTTATACATTCATCATTAGTGAAGACTAAGACCTACAAACTAGTGGAACATGTTGAAAGTGTTGAATTTTGGTGTACATCCTAAAGTAATTTAATCTAAACAACTTTCCATTAGTTTGCTTATGAGAAATCCATGTGAGATTGCATAAGAGCTAAATATACCACATTTTTTGCTTTCCCCTTCACAGCAGTAACAAATTCATTACTCTAGCAAAGAACATTATACTAGTTTTACACAATTTTATCTGTGGGTTTATCTAATCCATAGGGAAATTGAAGGGCATAAATAAACAGTAATTGTCAAGTATGCAGCAACATGAGGCTTTTGCAGTTCCTTGTTCCAGGAGATTAAAACCACCACCCCACAAAAAAGTCCCATATTAAATCCAATTTTCCTGAACATAATGAGGAAAGAAAAAAAATGTCACAGCTGCAGAAATGAAACATGAGCTAAAGCAAACTGATAGGCTTATTATTGTATATATAAAGGAAATGAAGCAGGTGAGGAAGGAAATCTGTTGGAGTGGAAGGCAATGAATGCAAAGAGCAGATTTCTTATGGGATTGCATGCTGTAATGGACTCTGGTAATGGTGATGATACACTGGGCTCTTCAAATACTTCACTTTCTAGATTTACGAAGTGTCTGCGGTGGCAAATATGATTTCAATTTTAAAACTCGAAGTGGATTATTGTATCTTGACTCCAGAGTAGAAGCAACACCTATAGGTGACAATTTTGTCAATTGACTTCAGTATGAATTTTAAAACTTGGGGATATGTTATAGTATGCCTTCTGTCCACCTCCATACAATAAATCTCAAACTAAAAAAAACAAACAGTACAAGATATTTTAAAACATTGTGTTTTATGCATAATCATATTATTTTGCTTTTTCTTACTTCTAAAGGATGAAGCATTATATCCTTGTATGTTCCAACTCTTTTCTCTGCATTTTCAATAATATCTTCAGGCCTCTGCACTAACTGACACAAAAATTCTGACACCATAAGTGGATCTTCTTCAGTCTGCAGAATGAAAATTTAAATATTTCAAGATACAGAAATAAAATAATGTACTAAACTAATTTTTGTCTTTACTCAAAGGTAAATAAAATAGCTTTCCAGAGTAATGCAATGAGTATTAGTCTAGTGATTTCTGACCATGATCCTATCCTAATGAAGTGTAGTTTCTGCAAATTGAGAGGAATGTGCCTAGAGCTTGCATTGGTAGGTTTCTGGCCAGCATTATAAACCAGAACAATTCAATCTGAATTCAAAATTAATCCCTTAGTCAGAAAAGAGAAAATCCATTAGTAGTAGTCTAACACCAAAACCAGAAAACAAGCTAGTATCCTGCAAATATTAGTAAAACTTGCTACAATAAACAAAAATTAAGAACACTTTTATTTGCTTAGACCAAGAAACAGACAATATAGAATCACCATTCTCCTGATGCACCCTTTTAACTTATGGCAAGGCTTCTGAGTTAGAGACTGAATCCAGGTTAAACTACACAAAAGTCACCATTAGCTGTAATTTAAACCTACCATTTAAATATTATACCATACCTCTTAAAGCAGAACAGAAACCGAATTAAAAATAAAGTTGAGCAAAATTAATTAATAATGTAGCATGGTGGTGTTTTCGAGTATGCAAATTTGTTCTGCTTTGTCTACAGTACATTATAATACTGCACACTGTTTAGAAATTAGCAATATTTACCTCTTCTTCTTCCTGCTCTTCTTCTTCATGCTGATCTTTCTCTTTTTTATGCTTTTCAATAACATTAGGATCCCACTGGTTCCTCTGATATACCTGCCCTGAATCAGGGTGTTGCCTTTGCCCTGATATTCTTTGGCATAAGTCATAATCTGAACACTAGCAAGGAATAATTAAAAGGAAATAATGTGTTTATTGTACTGCTATAATAATAATATTTTTATATCTGAAACTGCAGAATGTGGGGTAGGAGTCTGTTTGGCAAATATAAGGATTCATAAACTTCTTCTCCAATAACATTCTGAGTAAACACAAAATTTTCAAGAGCAGCAAATATTGAAGAAAGATTTGAACACTTGCATAGTTTTTCCCCATTGGCATTTTACATTCCATATCAGGAGTGTAGCCACTACTTGAGCACATTTTACTATGCAAGTTATATCTTGTACTATAACAAGTGTAGGTGTAGTTTATGGATAAAACTATTTGGCAGACAGGCTTGTGATTGCTCTTGCAATTAATGACAAAGGGATTTGGACTTGAGCAAGATTAAGGCCATTTTACGCAGTGTCTCTGGCCTCTAAGAGCTCTACTTTTACCCGAAAGCATAGTTTCTGGGGCTAAAGTAGTTCAGCAGTTTGGAATTCTGGAAGAGTAAGCAATGGTCTTTCCATAAAAAGCCCTGCAGACACAAATATAGTTGAACATTAAACATAGATAAATCTAGATGTGATCTGTGGTGGTAAATTTATGAATAGATTTGAGAGGTCTGCTTAAGTAGTTTATCCTAACTAAACCATTTTTAACTAAACAACTTAACTAAAACATTTAGGCTTACTAAAACATTCCTTTCAACTAAAAGCTAACAGTCTGTGACTGTTTTCACTTCCCCATTTCTGAGCTAAAATAACAGTGGGTGTGACACTCCTATAGGCTCCACCAAGAGCCTTCTTTCTACATTGTCCCATTATGTACTGTTTGATTCCTTCTTAGAATTGTGGGGGTCAGCAAACTACTTAAGGAGTCCATCTATCCAAGGGATGGATACCTGACTTTGTTAACATTGAAACAGTTGTTTTTTTCTCACCTCTTTTTTTTCTCTGAAACACAAAGCTGGCTGGATCTCTGCAATCACTTACCAGAAAACAGGAGAGCAGAGGGAGATGCTGTTTGAATGTTCTCTCACTATGATTATAGTTAAGAAAGCTTCTATCTGACCTGTTCTAAATTGTACTTGCATGACTATACACTTGGAGTCCCCAGATCTCCAACAAGTCTTAAGATGGACATCTTAAAATTCTACTATGGAACTGGTTAGACATAATAAAAAAAAATTATCACTAACACCTACCCTTCAAATGTATAGGAAAAACCTGAGATAACAAGAAAATATTGTAGTTGTTAAGGTCAGATTGCTACAGAAACAAAGATTTGATTTCTACGGAAAATAGAGAGCTTTTGAGATCACATTGCTAGCAACACTACACTCATTTCCTGAAGCATCCCTTGAAGTATTACAATACTTTAGGGTATTTCTATCTTTCTATGGTGAGTCATACAGCTGACATGACTGTTATATGACATAGCACATTTTGAAATAGGGAAGGAGAAATTTTCTTAGAAATGGTTCTTTTTTCAAAGGTGCCTTTTCTGTCCTTTATCTTGGAGAGACAAAATTTCACTAAATTGATCTGCTAATAACAGTATTTCATTATTCCCAGAGTTATCTAGAATCTCCCTTCTTCCTTTCATTTTGATACAATGAAAATGGTTGCTATTCTGATATATCTGTGAAACAGCTTGAACCCATTGAAATTAAGGGCAAAATTATTCATTTGACTTCGGGGCAAGAATTTTTAATAAGCATTCAGTCTCAGTCTTCTTCTCAGAGAAGATGATGTAACTGCATGAAGTCAAGAATTCTGTTTTCTTTCTAGTATAGTTAGTGTCACTCTTCTATTTGTACTATTGCACGTGAAACTATTAAAACATATGTTCTCAAGAACTGGGATTTCTCACTATCTGGTATTAAAACAAAGATTGACTTTCTCTAGCTGAAAAAATCAAAACTGAAAAGCAGCACAAAAATATGTTTCTCTGATGTTTTAAGATCTTTCCAAACAAAGGTTTGAAGTAGACATTCACAAATTTTCATTATGCATGGTCAAACAAGTTAAGTCTCAAAAGTACGGAATTAAAACAAACACAGATTTAAATCTGGCAAAGTGATAGACTAGGTCCATGCACTGAAGCTCAGCATCTGACAAACCACATAGCTAAGACAACTTGAATCAAAATCCCAATGAGAATGAAACACAGCACCAGAGGCTGATTATTCAGAGCTGCCTCGTCAGCTCATTCTGCATGCTCAGAGTAAAAGATGAAAATAATCTAGTTGATAATAAAATATTGCAAGTGGAAGGGCCTAAACCCTTGCTCAGGATTATACATACTATTACTTTCTCTGTGTGGAACCTGGCAAAGTTAGGTGTGGGCCAGCTATTATTCTCTCTGGTGAAAAGCTGAGCATAATTTGGAGAATGGCACAGGCCTAGGGCCTTTCCCAGCAGGCATTTTGGACATGGCCACCCCATTCTGACTAACAAGACAGTTTAGCTGTGTTATGCCAAAGCAGTTGGCCTGATGTCTGAAGAGTTGCTCATCTAATAGAGATGGAGCCAGCAAGTCCGTTCTTGTACATTACATTGAGAAAGTCTTCTTAATCCTACACTAACAATGATTTATGTTTCTGTGGTTGTATCAGAGTGGCTTTTGTATCTGTTATGTAACATTACTACTAATGAAGAAATTGAGATTTGTAAATGCAGTGAGTTAATAATGATTAAAAAGCAGTTTCACAGTGAGCAAAAAATAAAACAATTTGTTAACTTCCATACGTGAAAAGTTTCTTCCTGAAATATATGAATGGCAGACTTACATGTATCCAAAATCTCATCATAATCATGTTATTCGAAGTTTTCTTCTCTTGAAAACCTGCATCTTCTAATTTGTAGAGATGCAAAGGCTGCAACTGCTACTGAAGTGTTAGGAAATGTTCATTATATTACGTGAGTGATGCTTATAATGTAACAAAGTAGTGTAATTCCATTCCAACATAAAAGAGAACAATTTATTATTCCTCAATAAATACTACACTCAAATGCACAGGAGAAGATATTATCTTTTGACTTATGCAGCATATGAGTCTACTAATAATTAGAAAAATAACTAGCAAGTTACTTGAGATGACATTACCTTAATGTTTATCAGGAAATCTGGTTTTAATTTTAGGTTCTTTATTTTCTCTATTTGCTGTGAAACTGTCATGTATTCCTCTGAGACAGAAGGAAATCCACTGAGAACATAACCTGCCAAATACATTTTATTAAATATATCTTTTAGAATATTATGTCAAATATAACACTAGTTATACCCATCTACTTTAAACAATACATCTATTAGGAAGTCAAGAAAGGGAGCTAAAAGACCTGCATGGTTAAACAGGGAACTGCTGGGTAAACTCAAGAGGAAGAAGGTCTATAAATCATGGAAGGAGGGGATGGCCACTTGGGGTGATTATAAGACTAGTCAGAAGATGTAGGGCTGCAACTAGGAAAGCCAAGGCCTCCTTGGAATTCAACCTTGTAAGAGAGGTCAAGGACAACAGAAAGGGCTTCTTCAAATACATTGCAGATAAAACTAACACTAGAGGCAATGTAGGCCCACTGCTGAATGAGGTGGGTGCTGTGGTGACAGAGGATACAGAGAAGGCAGAGTTACTGAATGCCTTCTTTGCCTCTGTCCATACTGCTGGAGGCTGCCCTGAGAAGCCCCAGACCCCTGAGGCCCCAGAGGAAGTCAGGACAAAGGAGGAGTTTGCCCTGGTTGATGAGGACTGGGTTAGGGACCAGTTAAGTGATCTGGATGTACATAAATCCATGGGTCCTGATGGGATGCACCC
>VYZX01011059.1:9252-42583 GCA_013401335.1 Brachypteracias leptosomus | reverse complement strand
TTCATGAGACCCCACCTGGAGTACTGTGTCCAGTTCTGGAGCACTTATTACAAGAAAGATATGGACGTGCTGGAACATGTCCAGAGAAGGGCCATGAGGATGATCAGAGGGCTGGAGCACCTCTCCTACGAGGATAGACTGAGAGAGTTGGGGTTGTTCAGTCTGGAGAAGAGAAGGCTCTGAGGGGACCTTATTGTGGCCTTCCAGTATCTTAAGGGGGCCTACAAGAAAGCTGGTGAGGGACTTTCTAGGATGTCGGGTAATGGTAGGACTAGGGGGAATGGGTCAAAACTAGAGGTGGGTAGATTCAGATTAGACGTTAGGAAGAAGTTCTTCACCATACGGGTGGTGAGGCACTGGAACAGGTTGCCCAGAGAGGTGGTGGAAGCCCCATCCCTGGAAATTTTGAAGGCCAGGCTGGATGGGGCTCTGAGTAACATGATCTAGTGGGAGGTGTCCCTGCCCATGGCGGGAGGGTTGGAACTAGATGATCTTTGAGGTCCCTTCCAACCCTGATGATTCTATAATATGTGTTTATTATTTAAGTCAGAAGAATATAATTGAAAATAATTCCTTATTGTGTGCACTGCTTAGAAAATTGTATTTTACAATGTTAAAAAAAAACATTAAAAGGAAAAATCTCAGCCTCTCATACAACATTGTTTCTAAAATCTTTAATGAATAATTAATAGTGAATTCACTGATTAGTTCCTGCTGAAAGCCTACTTAAGCTTTCCAAGGATTATATTAAGATAATAGTTGCTAAACAAAAAGTTATTAGAACTAGAAAATACTTGACAAAAATTGGTTTGGGAGATGAGTTCTAGTTGGTAGGAAAAATAGTGAGGATGTAGGTTACTCTTTTCCTTGCTACTTTAGGGTATCCATAATACAGAAAATGGCTTGGCTACAAGAACCAAACTTTCATCAGTTTTATAGCGATGTTTACAGTCTCTAGGATCTCTGTGGACCTCTGTGATATACACATCTTAGGCATTCATCATCAGACTGACTCAAATAACACAGATGTCTCTTTAGGCTTTTGTTAAAATCCTAACATATGGATTAAGAGACTGACATTTCTGCTGCTACTTCTTCCCTCAAATTTTTGTTTCCTCATAGCCTCCAATTTTAATTTCTTCCTTGCTTCTCTGTCTTTCACCTTCTGTTTTAAAAGCCTGGTTTCACCAGGTAAGGCTGCATATTTTGCAAAACTGTTGAATCTTGGACCAGAGAAGGAACAAAAAACCATCGCAACTGACAGCTTACAGAAGTGTGCTATTTTTCAGTGCAGGAGAAATGTAAGATTTTCTTGGCACTATACCTGTCTGTCTCCTATAATGGAAATTTCAAATAAAAGTCAGCACCAGAATAACAAGCTACACTTTCTTTTACTTTCTTTCCAATTAGCAGTAGACTTGTTTTCTCTTCAGGAAAGCAGACTGTAGCAAGATCTGCAGCATTACTCTTAACAGCCTCAATTAACATAATCTTTCCTCAAAAAGAAGATTATTACCACCACCAATACTATTCTCATCTAACTTACTCTCAGACACAAAATGCAAAAGGAATAAACAATGTTGCAAGAAAAAAAGAGATGGTAATACTTTGAATTTTCAGTCATCTGTTTTCCTTCTTTTTAATTATTTTAAGTGTATAGAATATTTTTGCTCATTCTGTTGTTGTTACAGAAGTATTCAAGCAAAAAAAAAAAAAAAAAAATTTTAAATCCTAAAACTTTTTTAACCGGGTAATATTGTCAAATGAGAGTCAGAGCAACACTTAGAATCTGGTGCAAATTTGTTTTTTCAAAATTAACACAACATAGGACTGTATGACATTTTCTGATCTTCCATATTGGTAAATTAATCCCTAAATACAGTCTCAGTCTGTGGATATTCCACAACCTGAGGAGCAAAAGAAAAACTTCTACTGTTAATATAAAATAAGTTATACTTGAGCAGTAATGGATGCAAAGTGTGTCAAAATTATAGCTAGCTGATTCTAAGAAGCTTAGGCTATAAATATACTTACCTAAATGAAAAACTTCTGGTGACTCAATCTTTTTCAGAATCATTTCTGTAACCAGCTCTTCAGAAATACTTTGACCTTTAAAAAGCAATTCTTGACACTATGATAAAATACAAAACATAATCTTATATAATCTGTATTTGTCAAGAATGTGAAAAAATTTACTAGATTAGACCTTTACCTTAATCCCATATTCTGTTTCTTCATGAATATTCATTTGAATTACTTCCAAAGCTGAAGAAATACATCAGACAGAATAAAATTAAAATAATTAATAAAAAATATTCTATATACAGACTCATGCATTCAGATACATAAACACACACACAGAGGAGTATGTATATGTGCTTCAAGAAATCAGACTATTTTTGAATGAACAGCCATCATATTCAGGGCCATTATTATGTTTTGTCCATCCAAAACTTGGTGCCTTCTGGCAATGTAGATGTTTTTCCCTATAGTTACTACAGACAAATGTACAACAGCAGCCTGGCAGAATTATTTTATCTAATGATTTATATCAAATTGGTGATACTGCTGTATAATCCAGAGATGGGTATTTGAGCTCAAACACTTCCCAAATTTTAAAAGGAAGTCTTACAAAAAGAACTGTTTAGACACACAAAACCACCTGCTTTAAAAAAGCCCTTCAAAACCTGTTCTTTATATAGTCTAATTATCTAAAATTAAATAAATACTAAATTTGACACCAACCATATTCAAAGACCTGCCCTCTGTCTCTGTGGACTGTGTCATCACAGCAGAATGATTCTCAAAGTCTTTCAGAATTCTAGACCATTGAAAAAAGCAGACACCTAACAAAAGTTTTCAAGAATGACCCTTAAGTCTATGTCTGTATTACTAATAAACCAGGCCAGGAAAAGATCTTGAAGCAAGTTGGCTCATGCCTACATAGCAAAAATCCCTCTTCCCAAAACATGGTGGCTGTTTTAAAACTGTTCCTACTAGTAGTGATGACTGTTGCACATGCTATCCTTCATACTATGAATGGGTGTTCAGGAGAGGAGTATTTGTCATGGGCCAAAACTGAGAGGAGGAATGTACTAACAAAGAGTATAGACAACTGCAAATCAGCATTTTACATGCCCTGTTTTATTTATGAGCATTGACCTATTCATTGGATAAATGTAGAGAAAGTATTTTGTTAAATCAAAAAGCCTGTGAAGGCTTTCCCTATTTAATAATTCTCTATCTTTGATTATTTTTAAAAATAATTAACACAGCACAGGATAGATATTGATACACTGGAGCGAGTCCAGTAGAGGGCACCAAGATGATGAGAAGGGTTGAATGTACTAGGAGAGGCCAAAAGAACTTGCCTTGTTCAGTCTGGAGAAAACAGGACAGCTCTTACTGTTGTCAAAAACTGCCTACTGGGAAGGCACAAAGATAGAACCACTGTCTTCACAGAAGTGCAGATAGGACAGGAAGCAACAGACACAAATACGACCATGAGAAATTCCAACAGGGTAATTAGGGCACAATTTTTCATCATGAAGGCAGTCAAACATTGGAAAGTGTTGTCCAAAGAGGTGGTGGAATCTCTGTCCTTGGAGATATTCCAGATTCAACTGGACACAGCCCTGAGCAACCTTCTCTAGTTGACCCTGCTTTGAGTGGAAAGTTAGACTCAATGACCTCTGGACTAAATTATTTATGTTTATGTACATTGAACCTTTGTTTCTTTTTTGATGTGGAAGATGAAAAAAACCTATTAGCAAAAGTTGAAGGAATGGTTGTGTGCACACATGTGTACCCTGTACAGAAGATTAAAAGAAATACCATGAGCAAAAGAAGAAAAGAATAATTCTCTGAATCTACTAGAAATAAGGCATAAAAATGCATTGAGATTTACATCAGTCATTAAGAAAAACTTTCTAATGTGTTAGAGATACACTGTCTAGAGATTTTTAAAAACAAATTTGATAGACATTTGTCAGGTTTAAATTGGCTTAAATATGGTCCCTTCTGATTTGGGTCTGATCTATTTTTCAGACCAGGTATTAATTTTTTTGTTAGACAATCATATGAAATAAAAATTCTATATTTACGTAAGTCAAAAAAGCACTTTATTAAAACTGAATTTTACCATTTTACCATGGATAAAAATACTTCATTTGATAAATAACCCTACATACTCAGAGGAATATGAAGTGTTACATTGTCCTCTAGAGGGATTTTTTAAAAACTATTAAAATAACCAGGCGGCACATATAAAAGAAAAAATGTAATGAAAATCGATATATGAAGTGTTAGTTCATAATCAGAACAGTACACGTGTATACCATAAAATCAGACTTATAACTTAATGTCCTCAAAGAGGCACTCGCTTCACAGTTAAGGTTATTTTGTGCTTTCTTTTCTTCTACTTAAAAGAACTGTATTAGCTTTCAAACTGGTATGACAAATCTGGTGGAAAAGTTTTCTTTTTTCATAAAACTTAAGTGAATGAACCAAGATTTGTGAATTATAATGTCATGGATACAAAAATACTAACAGGGCTTTAAAAAAAAAGATTTAAAAAATATTTTTGCAGTTACTGCTGACTAGTACAAAAAAAAACTGCCAGAGACTTAATTACTTTTTGTAGGAACCTACTTTCTTGCTGATTTGCCTTAAAACAAAAGAAAAAATCTCTAGCTATGTGTTGATAAGGAATAAGATAATGGTATAAGCAACAGGTTTTACCCTACAGATGTTAAAAATATCTTTGATGAGAAGGACTGTCAGAAACGCAGCTGGACAGCTTAGAAAATAAAATTATACCTTGTAGTCTGGCAAATGCATGGTGGGAGAATTAACCATACCTTCTGAAGCAAGCTATCAGATGTTTGTGTTTTAGAAATTTAAAAGTGTCAGCCTCCATTCTTTCCATTATTACTTATGCTGATACAAAAGCTATGCTATCCCCTTGTATTAGGCACTACACAAACAGAAAGGAAAGACCCTCCTGTTGTTTCATGGTCTGTATTGAAAAACCTCTGTACTCTCCAGAGTTTAATGAGTTGCTTCCATGTGGATTGGGAATAGAATTTAATTGTTATGTTGTGTATACCCCCTTCTGAAAAAACAGAAAGAAAAAAACCCATTTTCTAAGCCTCTTTGTAACTAAAAGGCCATGTTTCAGCAATCACATTTCTGGCAAAATGGTTACTTGGTCCTTATTAGTAGTCTTTACTGCAGTTAGAAACATGCCATTTTGAATTACAGGCAACAGTGAGGATATTGTAAACCAAAAGGTATTATGAATTCAATGCAGTGTTCTGAATATAGTGCATGTTTACCTTCTATGAAAATGCAATTCCATACTTGTGCTAGTTTTCTAGCTAATGTTTTCTTTCCAGAACCCTTGAAGTGAAAAACACATGTTTAAGAGAAAAACAGGCAGAAAGAAAAACACCCAATACATTACGCAATAAAGAATATATTTTCACATGATAAAAACAATTAAAAGTTACCGTCAAGATTAGGGCCTCTGAGTAATGCACTGGGCAAACACAAACACTCTTTTTAAAATACCATCCTCTATTTTATACTGCCTGGCATTGCTAATAAACTGTTACTGCCCTTTGCAGTTAATTATCTATGAAGTAATTATACTGACTTTGTATCTGAGTAACTCTATCTAAAAGTCAGTTATGATTTGCCCACAAATTCCTAAGAGAAACACTTTAAGACTGAAATTTATTATCTTCAGTCTCAAAGCAAATTATGATTCAAACCTGTTCAAGCGTTTCTGAGTAAAATATATAGTGTTTTTGCATAAAACAATGAATATGTAAAAATTGCCCTTGTTAGTCCACAAGTCTGGTTTAGATACTGACAAGATGTTTATTTTATCACTTACATGAATTCTGAGGAATCTACATAACCAAGAGTAATAAGGCCTCTAAAAGTACAGCTACCTGAGTGGGATTTTGCAGAACTCACCATCTTCCACCCTTAGGATTATGACCTTTCTTCAAGTGCATACAAGAAGATCTATATTGACAGTCTATTTTCCCTAGATAAATTTTGTGATTAAAAAAATAGTAAAAAAACACAAATAAATCACATTCCCACTTAACCGTGCATCAGCAAACACTCCAGCCTACTCATATCTTACACCTTACAGGTGTGATTTGGGATATATGTATTTAGTGTTGCTTTAGTAGCATTATGTTTTTCACTTAAAAGATATATCTTAAATAAGATAGTCATATAAATATACCATAATAAAATAGAATATTTATTTCCTTATGCTCTTGGTCAGGCCTGTTAAAATTTGTATTAATATCAAGCAACCACTCAAGGGAATGATTTCAGATAAAATATTGATTTCTTCTATGTTTTTTGCATTGTCTTTCAATTATTATTTTATGCTTGTTTGGTCTACGAAAATGTAAAGCTATCTTTTTCATGTAAAGTTAGAAATTTGATGTTTCTTTAAAACTAGGTGAGCCAGTCCACTCCAGTTTTCTAATGAGCTGAATGCACTCTTTCAAGTCTCATGGTGACCATAAGGCACACTTGTTGCCCATCACCTTATACAGTCTCACTGTGATGTTTACACCTCCTCTGCTTGCAGGACCATCCTGCCTCCTTTCTTGGTTTCATCAGATGTAAAGATCTGCAGTCAGGAATTGCCCAGCACCCAGAGCCAAGGAGGACAAAAGGAGGCAGATGGATGCAAACACTAGGGTCTGGAAGCCTTCCAGCCTGCTGAAATTCTTTGAAGAAAGGAAAGCTAGTCATATCTTAGAACTACGGCCATCTACCATGACATATCCTGCCACCATCACATGGACTTTGTGGCTGGCATACTGCACCACATAGGATGTCTCTACATTAGTATGTGGTGACATGCAGAGGGGGACCAGGGCTTGATTTGTTTGGTCAGCTGGCATTGAAATTTGGGTTGATTGCCAATTCTAGGTGCACACCATTTATATCTCAATCTGCTAGACAGCATGAAGTATATTTCCATACAGTCATTTCAGGCTCTGTTGTGGTACCTAACGGAATCACACACAAACACAGACGACAAGCTGCTAGAAGACCTTGTGTTCACATTGGAAATGGGGTGCTCTGAAGGTGTCTTTCACAGGCAATTGCAGTGCTCAAGAGGAAAGCAGATTTCAGGGCACCAGTGGTTTAAGTGCATACCAGATTCAGTACAGACATAAGGCAAACTTGCACCAAAAAAGAATCTCCCTTCAGCAAACTAAGCTACTAATGTAAAACTATCTGTAGAGTCTCCTACATTTGAGAAAAAGAAATCTGAAAAGTCTAGGATTGCAAACCAACACATTTTCCTAAGTAAAGGAGGCCACAAATTGAGAGATAGAGAGTCCTTGAATTATAGTTAAGATATAGCACAAATCTCCTTATCAGGATGCCTTGGTGCAATTCAGTTATTTCCAAACATATTACATATAATGACATTGAAATTTCATATTAAAGTTAAAATATTTAATATCTCATTGCATGCCTATAAGTCAGCAGGTTGACACGAAGGTTCTTTTATGTCTATATATGTCTTTAATCTGTCAAGTTTTTTTAAAGTTAGAATGCTGAACATAATGCTGAACAGTTGCCAATATGAAAAAAGAAACCTTTCTGAGCAACATGTGTCTTCGAAGTAGAGTAATAATACTTTTAATTGTAATTGACTGGTCACTCAGGCCAAAAATTTGCCTCACTAAATGAGATCAGAATCTATACCACACTCTGCAGGATTTGCAAAGTTGAAAAGATAAAAAAGTAGGTCTTTGATCTTTTAGGCAGTGTCACTAAACTGATGTTTTGAAAAGAAAAGTAAAATTCTTAGTAGGTTATCTGAAGGAAAAACTTCTGTCAGACATCTTACTGGCTTTCCAAGGATAATAAAGCAAGTGGGCTTGGACAACAGAAATGATTCTTCAGCTTCATCTTCATCGAAGATGTCTGTAAAGGGTTGAGCTTGTTTTTCCTCTTGTGAAGCCATATATTATCTAAGACTGGAAGGAAAAAAAGGTTTATTATAAAATACAGTAGCTTACATACATGTAAAATGACACATACTTAAAAATGGAACCAAATAATAATATGATACAAGGCAAATTGCTTCATAACAAAAGCTGTTACAAGAAGGAAAAACATTTAGAGAACATATGTAATGCACCCATTGCTAAGAGAAGGGCTGCTTCCAAAAATAAGGAATTGTCAGAACTACCCCAGGCCCCAGGTGCAACTATAATATTGTTGATAACTAATTCTTCCTGACTTTCGAACTGCTTGTTGCTCTTTTTTGGGAACATGTAGTTGCCTTTTCCTTCCTGATGCAATTAACACACAGCTATAACTTCTCTCTGGTCCCTGAAATGGACCATGGCCCTGCTACAATCTTTGCTTGTGAGCTTCAGACACAGAAGAGCCCTGTCATGGTCAATGGAACTACTCCTTGTGTTCACAGCCGGGAAAACGAGTAAGTCTTTAGAGAATTAAATCATGGTTCATGTAATCCTCATAAATCCCAGCACTTCCAGGACTGCAAGAGATTGCACACCCAGCAAAGTAAAACAGAAAGAAGTGTCTATATTAAGGTAAACTGAAGCAAAATTTGGGTGGGCATTGCAAACAAATGGAGTCCAAAAACCTGAGGAGCTTGATGAAGCATGTTTGAAGACAACAAAACAAAATCTCGCCTTCTGCAGAGGGCCACTTAGGTCCCAACTCCCCACTCACCCCAGTCATTTTTAAATTAAAAAAACTCTACTTTGGGATGAAAATCTGAGAAAGGTTGTTTTGAAACATCAAACTGGAACATTATCCCTGGACAGGGAGAGTATTACTAAAAAACACACAAACTAACCCTCCCTTTCTCTCACGGGAACTCCCGGGCTGAACTTCACCTGGCAGCAGCTTCACACCTGCCCAAACATCTACAATTAAGGGGCGATTTCCTACTTACAGCCCAAACAACCCAAATTAATACCCCCCTGCCCGGCACCGCCAGGCCGATCCCCGCGGTCGGCGCCCCTCAGGCCGGGGCGAGAATGGGGTGGGAAGGTGGGGGGGGGAGTCACTTACGTTGAGCAAAGCGCGCGGAGCGGGGTGGGGCAGAGCGAGGGCACAACGGTCGCCACGCGCACCCCGCCGCTACCGGCTTGTGTATCCCGTAACCCCGGCAACGAGGAGAACACCGCCCCTTTCCCCAGGCCCCGCCCCCTAGGGCGGAGACACCCCCACCCACCCTCACCCCTCTGGGCAGTGCGGAGCTGTTCCTGGTGCTGACCCCGCGGGCAGACCCCGCAACGAGCTGGGCATGGNGACCCGCTCGGGCGGTGGCGGCGCAGGCGCGCTCTCGCCTTCCCGCGGGCGCGCCTGCGTGGTGGCGTGCCGCCACTTCCGGCTTTTCCCGGCCCGGCAGTGGGCGGTGGGGCTTGGTCCTTGGTGCCTAGTTCGGTCCCCCCTCCTCCTGCAGGAGCTCGGCTTTGCTCGCGGCTGTCGGTGGGCAGCCCCTGCCCCTCCTGCTCCCACCGTGCCTTGGGCCGGGGTGAGGGGCGAGCCCTGCGCGGCCGCCATGCCGCCCACCGCCGCCCCCGCCCCCATGATCAGCTCCGTGCAGAAGCTGGTGCTGTACGAGACCAGGGCTGTAAGTAGCGTCTGCCCCGCCGTCCCCGCCCCCACAGGACGGGCACCGCGCCGGGGGCTGCGGCACTGCGCCGGGGCAGAGGCAGGGGTGTCCCCGCTGCCCCGTCGTGCTGGCGTGGCCCTGCCCTGGACTGGTGCCGGGGCTGGCCTGCAACCTGTCAAAAAACTGTTCCTTACCTTCCTCTTGATTTCTTGGGGTCCTGAGGTTTTTGGTCATGCATCCAAAACATATGGATAACTACAAAAAGTTTTCAGAATTCTTTTTTTTCTGATCCAAGTGCAAGAAAGACATCGAGTTGCTGGAGCATGTCTAAAGAAGGGCAACAAAGCTGGTGAAGAGTTGAGAGAACAAATCTTAGGAGTGGCTGAGGGAACTGGGGCTGTTCAGCCTGGAGAAAATGAGGCTGAGGGGAGACCTTATCCCTCTCTACAATTACGTGAAAGGAAGTTGTAGTGAGGTGGGGGTTGGTCTGTTCTGCCAAATAACAAGAAGTAGAACAAGAGAAAATAGCCTTAAGTTGCACCAGGGAAGGTTTAGGTTGGATATTAGGAAAATTTTCTTCACCGAAAGCATTGTAAACACCTGGACCAGGCTGCCCAGGGAAGTGGTGGAGTCACCATCCCTGAAGGTATTTAAAAGACATGTAGATGTGGTGCTTTGTGACATGGCTTGGTGGTGGACTTGGCAGTGCTAGTTTTACAGTTGGACTCTATGATCTTAAAGGTCTTTTCCAGCCTAAATGATTCTATGATTCTAAGTATAGAATGGAACAGTTAGCTCTAGTTGAGATGTCACTTCTAGTGCTAATAGGTAGTTTATACACTAAAGTCAGTGTAGCCTCTTGAAAACATACAAAAATGGCACATGTAGGCTGAATGGACAGAGTTTGGCCTATGTGAATAGTCCCATAAAGAAGAATATAAAGGAGAATCTGACTTCCAGCTTTGGTCATGTCAGAAGTACGTTTGTGCTTTTGTGCTAATTACCCATTAAACAGCATGAGGAAGATCAAAGCATACAGAATTATTGGTACTGGAAAATGAAAAAAATTGAGGATATTACTTTTTTTCCTATGCCTGAAGGAGTTTTGCTGGCTGCCTTAATCATCTTTCTCCACATCGCTGGAAAAAACTGTTGTTTTATTTTCAGCTAAATTATTGCTATATGGGAGGAGGGCAATGGGGAAATACTATTCCTAAATCAGGTCCTGGTGCTTTTCAGATAGCTGAGGTTTGTCTTTTTGTGACTGGCATGCGTGGGTATCTGCCTGGCCTCTCTGAGCTGTAAGGCTCAGTTGCTGAGAGACCTGCTACATATAGAGACAGTGTTATGCTTTACGGTTCTTATCAGCTAGCTGAAGTTCTCTAGGCCTCTCAAGTTGATCCTGTTAGTTCAGGAGCCACACTTTCACGTCTGCCCAGAGGTAGCTGGCAGTGTCTGCCTGGGTGGGTGGGTTTGCCCGTGCTTTGCTGTGCTCAGAATTCAGTAAGGGGCAGATGCAGCAGTCCTGATCACGCCAGGAGGCAAGATGGTTTTGATAGCTATGAAAGGCAGTTGAAATGTCTTGGATGAGTACTGGCATCTCAAAGCTGTTTCTTAATGCTTCTTGTGGGTGATGAAAAGGGAATATTTTCCCTGAATGTGGTTATGTTCTTCCTTAAAAAGTAAGAAAGTGTGAAATGCAATGCTTTGAGTCGTGATATTCAGATTCTAGTCCTTTTTTTTCAAAAGGGAAAAATGCTATAGGAATCATTTTGGTGTAATTATTTGCACTTAGACTAATGTAGGTTAGAAGGGACTTCTAGAGATCATCTAGTGCTTTGTGTAAAATCTCACAGTAATGCAGTCACCAGCTGTGACAGTTAGTCACCGATGGAAGCATTACTCAGACATAAAATTGAATAAATTTCTCCTGGTTTAGGTTACTTTTCTGATTTCCCTGAGGCCATACTCTTGCTAGATACAGTGTAAGCATATGGAACCTGGAGTTCTATCAGATCTTGGGTAACATGAAACTGTGTCCTAAGATTCCTTGTGGACACCCTGACTGGGCAAGGAAGGGATGACTTCAAATGTCAGCAGTGGGAGAAACAGTGGAGTTTACACTGATGATAGTGCTTACTCCTGTAAAATCCCTCTGTATTAAAGAAGCAAGAGATGTCATGGATGAGAAAGTGGAAATGGTTTAGGGAAGGTTTTTTTGGCTCAATTTTTTTTGAGTTAAGAATACAGTAGCATTATGTCAAACAGGAAAGGCTCTAGTAGTGTTAGTGGAGTCAAGAAAGACTTCTCACCTAGAGGTGAGAAGAGCTGAATTCACAATGTTGAAGCGTCAGAGAGCAAAATTCTATATTTTCTATTAATGTTTATATTTAGGATAGTTGCTGAAGCCTACCTTTTAAACTGATGCTTTGGGTCAATAAATACCATGGAGATGTGAATTGTCTCCTGTTTGTCATGGGAAGTTTAAAAGTGGTGAGAAAAATGAACTGAAACAGTTGTATTCAGATCCATGCCATTTGTCTTTCATTGTATGCATATATTTACTGATGAAATGCACACCAGAGGGCAGTAAAGTTATTTCAGCAATATGACTAAAAAGAAACAAAAGATATTTTCCTCTCTTCTTCAGAAGATGGAACTTTTGTGTATCGCCCAGATGAAGCCCACCTGAAAGCTGTAGTTTAGGTCTTTGGAAATTATCATTCTCCTGAGGCCGTATGACATTGAACAAGTCAATTTGTGCTGTCTCTATAAAGGCATATCACTTGCCTGTCTTTCAGAATATTGTGAGGCTTAATTAATATTATTTTATTCTAATCAGATTCTTCTACGGTCTCCATCTCCACAGTATCCAAATGACTTGCACAAGCTTATTAAGCAATGTGACTGGAATAATTACTCGTAGATTTTTCTGCCCTTTTCCCCTGGGAAAGCCATGTGGATTTGTTTGGATTTCTTTTAAATTTCATTTCTTCTGAAAAGCATTTGAATGTTTTTATATTAGCAAAACCAAGATTTGCTTATTTAATGCTGAAGTTAGTCTGTGCTCCAACTGAATGTTTATCAATTCAGAAGAAATAGAGGGGGAGGAGGAGGATCTGGGTGTTTTATCTGAAGAAGGGATGGGAGGATGAGCCACTGATGAAGTACAACTCTGGAAAAGGCTGATGTGGTCTTTTATGGTATGGTCATTAATGAGAAATACTAATGTGTCTCTGTAAGGAGACCTTATATGGTACATTGTGTACACTTTCTGTCCATATTCATTTAAGAAACAAGAATTCAGACAAGAACAGGTCCAGTGAGGTAACATAGATGCTAGAGACGTCTTGGGTAGAGCAAAGGGACAGCAAGATGTCTTTAGTCTATTGAAGTGAGTGCTGAAAAGGCATCCAGTTACTTATGTTTCTGAAGCATTCCAGTAAAGTAGAGGATAAAGAGGGAAGAAGTATTTGGTTAAAGGAAAATTTATAGATGGATGATGAATAAATTTAGCTGAAATTTAGAAAGGAGAATCTTGAGGAACTCCTCAGTGGAACAGCAAGAGCAAAGTCGTGTTTGGGGCAAGAAAGATTTGATTGCCCTGGGACAAAAGGGAACCGCCAAATGCTGTGGCTGTAGGATGCAGAGTTGATAGTGATACCTACAGGCCCTGAGAGCGGTGCTTGGCACAGTGCATTTAAAAAATTCTCATCTTGAAAGAGCTTATTTTGAAGAATTTCAATAAATTACAGCAAGCAATGGGAAAGATTAAAAAACGCTGTGCAGCAGCTGTGAGAGAGGACTGAGGAAAGATGAGAGAGAAATGGCCCTGCAAACACCAAAGTCAGTGAAGTAGGAGGTGCTCCAGGTGCTAGAGTAGAGCCCCCTGCAGTCCCTGGAGAAGACCATGCTGGAGCAGGAGGATATTTCCTGAAGGAGCCTCAGCCTGTGGAGAGGACCCATACTGGAGCAGGGAGCAGTGAGAGGTGGAAGAAGCAGCAGAGAGGAACTGTTATGAACAGACTGCAGACCTCCATTTCCTACCTGCCCTGTGCTGCTCAGGGCATGGGAAAGGTAAAGGAACTGCAAGTGAAGCTGTGCCTGGGAAGAAGGGAGAGTGAGGAGGAAAGGTTTTAATTTATCTTTATTTTAATTGTCAATAAATTACATTCATTTTATCCAAGTCAAGTCTGTTTTGCCTTTGATGACAATGTTAGGCGATCACCTTGTCCTTGCCTTGACCCATCACTTTTTCCATCTTATTTTCTCTGCCTGTCCTGTTGAGGAGGGGGAGTGAGAGAGCAACTGGGTGGGGGTCTGGTAGCTGGCCAGGGTCAACCTACCACACATCTTAGGGCCTTGTGGTTTTAGACATATCCATGGGCTCAAGAGGTATCTTTTGCAAGCATTTTGTCTAAGTTCTTAAGTGTTTTCTTTATGCAATTTGGAGGTTTAAAAATTGGCTATATTAGTGCATTGCTGTATTTTTCAGGTAACTTTTAGTGTATTTTTGCTTTTTTTCTGCTGATTAAGTTGTGTGTTGCTTTTTAGCTGAGTGAAATATGTTCTTTACAATGCTAACATTTCTTAATGATAATTAGTCTATACAAAGAAGCAAATCATAGTTTTAGACCCAGGGTTTTAAGAAGTAATCATCCTAAAGAAAAAAAATGTAGGCAGAACATTTCATTTCAGAACTATTATTCTGCCATTGGAAACAACGATTTGCAGTATGAAGGCTTGGTTTTTTTGTTTATCCTCCTTTTAGAAGAAGCTATTTTTATTGGTTTGGCAAATCAAAAGATGGATAGAAGAGAGTGTAAAGCCTTTCAATTAGATTGCTTTGGTTAAAACTCAGTCCCAGGTGGAAGTGACTAATGATTGCTCCTGTCTTTGTGGTTGCTGAGTGATAATTGTGCAATAAATTCAGCTTCAGTCCAGATCCCATAGTTGCATGGTGCACTGGTAAAGTGCACTTGTTAACAAGTTTCAGCAAAGGCCAAGGGTAGACTAAACCTGGAAATAGCGTGTTTCATCTCAGGTGATGGTTGAAGGACTTTGTCAGATTAGTATGAGGAAGTCTGCACAGTTTTTCCTTGTGTTGAGAAATAATGTATTGGTCAAGGTTATCCATTTATCTAAAAGCAATGGCTTTGCTGTGGAGTTGAATTGTTTGAGGAGTTTAGAAAATGCTTCAATTTGGTCAGTACAACTTAGTAATAAATGGAATAAGAGAATAAGGATAGAAACTACCAGAAAGGTTTCTGTAGCTTACCTGTGGATTTTAATTTCTTTTGCTGTAATGATTTCTGTTAATCAAAATAGTTGTAAACAGTACAGCACATTTTAGCTTGGATTAATTTCTGAGGTTGTAATATCATTGTAAAATCAGTTTATTTGATGTTAATGCTTTGTGTTGCGTTGATTTGGTATTTTTCCTTATTCTTTCCTAGTATTCATGTGATGGAAAATTTAATTGCAGTACATGTCATTGATATGATTTTGTTTGTGCTCCATATCATCCAGTAAGACATTTATTTATTCATTAGATGCATAAATTTGGTAGCAGAAGCATGTAATGTTGAAATGCCTTTTTTTTGTTGTTTAGTTTTTGCATTGTTACTTATCATCTTTGTTTTAATTTCAGATCTTGAAGGTTGAATATGATCTGGCATATCAGGCTGCTTTCTGAGTAATTCTGAGGTTGTTGATTGTTAGCTAGTGCTGAAAACATGCCAAGTAGAAGTCTGATTTTTGGGTTCCTGGTTCTGAGGACTAGTCCAAATTCACAAGTTTTTGCAGATGTTTCCTTCTTTATTACTTCCACAAGAATATCCTCTAGCATTCAGTAGATAGGATTCCCATTTGCTAGAGATTTCCCATTGCCTGGCTTTCTGAGAAGGTGGCTTCTTTAACTCCATCAATGCTGGAGTTTGACCCTGTTCTCAGCTGACCTTCCTTAATACATTACACAGCCTAGCTTTCTAACTTAAAACAAAACCCCTCAATTAGTCCTTAAAGGACTTCAAAGAGAGCTTGTTAAGTACCATTCATTATGGTGGTTGCTGCGTGTCCTGGTTCAGCCAGGATAGGGTTAATGTTCACCAGGAGTTGCTATTCGATACCATGCTGACATCATGTCCGGTACTCATAGGCGCGGGCAGAGCAGTCCCGGCCTTGTCTCACCCGGGCTGCCTCGCTCTGTGTCTGTAGCTGTATCCACGCGGTCTGTACCTTTATACCTCTTGTTTTGTACATTGTTATCCCTGTTGCTGTTACTGTTGTTGTGATTGTTGCTTTTGCATCGCTGTATTAAATTCTCCTTATCTCAACCCACAGGGTTTGTATTTTGCTACCTCTCCCGTTCCCGTCTGGGGGGTAGGCGGGCAGCGGCCACGTGGTGCCCGGTCCCGGCAGGGTTTAAACCACCACACTGCCATAGTCTGCAGATACAGTTACTTCTCATCCAGTCTAACTCGGCTGCTCTTCTAAGCAGCAGCAGTGCTCAGAGCTGGCACTGCAGCTGTGCATAGCTCCCTGTAGCAGCTGCCAACCTGATGTGAGTGATGCATTCCTCATAGCGCTTTCTTATGTTTTATGTGTCTATTAAAATGGAAATGAAGAAATATCCAGCTGAACTTCCTTAGTAATAGCATTTGCAACTTTATATCCATCTCTTTTCCACCCTCAACCCTCTGGTTCCACTTTTAAATGTGGTCTTCAGACAAGCATCTTAAAGTTGTACTGTTCTGGTTTTATTCAGGATGATTTGTCAGTAACCAGAGGTGTCACTTTGGGAAGAAATTATGCTGAGTTAATGAGCTGTATTGCAATATTATGAACTAAAAATTGTTTTGCTTTAATTAATTTTCTACAAATAGAGAAACAACACTCTTAAAATGCACACTCACACTCACCTATCGTCTGTGTATTATAAATGAATATATTTCCCTCTGCTCCTCACCTTCTACCACATGAAGAAAAATGTGGTATGATGGCATGGTTTAAGCAAGCATCTGTCTCGGTGGTTTGGTGTTTCTTACTGGTGAGCAATACCAGCAGGAGAACTCCATCCTCCACCTTTGTGCCATTTGGTGCCATGCAATGTGGGCTCCAGCCCACTCCCTGTCATGATTTCCCGCTGGAAAGTGCAGATCTTGGCACCAAGGGATCTCCTGCAGAGGGTACTCCAAGGAGGGCAGGCTGGGAAGCCTGGGCTGTGCACAGCAGTACATTGCCGCTAAAAAAACAGTAGGAAACAGTTTCCTGTGCCAAAGTACTGCCTCAGAGGCTTCAGTGACGGAGGGCTGTGATTGCATGTGACTTTGAAGGGCCTTCTTTACTATAATTTAGGAGTAAACAGCAACACTTGCCGCTCAGTAAGCCCTGTAGAGTCAGTGTTCAAGGTGGAGCTGGGAGCTGGTGGTGTTTCCTTTCAAAGTGCCTATGGATTTTATTTTCTTTTTAGAGCTAACTGACTATCTAGATGGTTCTGCGATTTTGAGGGCTTTAAGTTCTTCTTTCACCTTAAATATTTTGACAGTAAAGATACTTCTTAATGTCTAATTGGTATAGATTATGAAATTCTGAGGTTTTGTGTGAGTGTTATTATTGATTTCATTTCCCACATCTTAAATCCACATGACTTTTAAAGTTAAGAGATGTCTGAACAAATCCACATGAATTTGCCATGCTTTCCTACTAGTGAGCATTATTAATGAGTTACACCTTGCTGTGTTGTAGCACCACACTGATTAAATGAATTAGTAAAATGAGAGCTGCTTTTAAGTCAGTCCTGCAGCCTGTGCTTACTGTTAATTCCTCTAAATGTAAAAATACATTTATAGTTTGACTCCCTTCAATGAAAAATGAACACATTATATGTTTATCTGTGGTCTTTTTCTCGTATTCTAAATGAGAAACAAGGGTAATTTACTATTATTTTTTTTTAAAGTAGTATTCTTAACCAGGATGGCTGGTCAAATTAAACTTGAGTGTTGTGGAAAAACAATGGTGAGAGGTCTATCATAGCAAAAATAAATGAAAAATGAAAAAAACTCACAGTACTGAAGTACTTCAAATTTTTCTGTGTTTAGTATGGACTAGGAAAGACTACTTGGCAGGAACAGCAGTAGACTACAATATAAGAACAGTCATTTCAGGTCATGAAAAGTTACAAATTTGTGTGTATAAGCTTCTGCAAAGTTTTACAAAGCAAATGGGAAAATAGTAATGACTGGGGCAGGGTGTACTTGGACAGTGTCTGGTGTAAGTTTCCTTTTTCCTCTTTAAAGAGGTTTTCACCTTTCTTCAATTTTTTTTTTTTCTTCCAACTACATTGGAGAGAATGAGGTCTTTTAATCAGAGAATCATAGAATCATTTAGGTTGGAAGAGACCTTTAAGATCATTGAGTCCAACCATTAACCTAACACTAACAAGTCCACTGCTAAACCCTGTCCTTAAGCACCATATCTACAGGGCTTTCAAACACATCCAGGGCTGGTGATTCAGTCACTTCCCTGGGCAGCCTGTTCCAGTGCTTGACAACCCTTTCAGTGAAAAAATGTTTCCTAATGTCCAACCTAAACCTCTGCTGATTCAACTTGAGCACATTTCGTCTTGTCCTATTACTTATTACTTGGGAGAACAGACTGACCCCCGTCTCTCTACAACCCCCTCTCAGGTTGTTGTAGACAGTGATAAGGTCTCCCCTGAGCTGCCTTTTCTTCAGACTAAATAGACCCAGTTCCCACAGCTGCTCCTTGTAAGACTTGTGCTCCAAAGTTGTAAGTTTTAATTTGTAAAGGTTTATTGTGTACAAATGTATGTACCTAAGGTACTGATATCTAAACCAATTTATTAACAGTCCTTATGGAATATTACATATTTGGTGTAAGTTGAAATGTATCTAGTCTAGAAACTATATAAATGGCATTGTTGATATCTTATGTTACAATGGGCTTTGGTTGCTTTATCTTGTATAATATTCTGACTTTTTTTTCAATAATGTAGAGGTATTTTCTTGTTGGAAGTAATCCTGCAGAAACCAAATATCGTGTTTTGAAAATAGATCGCACTGAACCAAAGGATTTGGTTGTAATTGATGATAAGGTGAGTGTCTCTCTATTTAGGTGTTTATTTTTCTTTTCAAGTTATTCCAAATAATACTGTCTATATTAAGCTGAATTTAAATATTACACATTTAATCTGTTTCAGAAAAGGTACGTTACAGAATCATAGGGTCATATAACAATTGAGGTTGGAGGGGATCTCTGGAGCTTGTCCAGTCCTACTCTTATGCTCAGAGCAGCGTCAGCTGGATCAGGTTACTCAGGGCCATGCCCAGTCACATTTTGAATATGGCAAGAGATTCCACTCTGGGTAGCCTGTTTCAGTGTTCAACCATCCTCACAGTAAAAAGGTTTTTCTTATGTTCATGTGGAGTTTCCTGTATTTTGATTTGTGCTCGTTGCCTCTTGTCCTTTGACTTGATGCCACTAAGAAGAGTCTGCTGAGACTTCTCTACTCTCTTCTACCAGATAGCTATACATATTGACAAGATCCCCTCTGAACTTTCTCTTCCACAGGCTGATCAACCTCAGCCTCTCCTCTTATGTCAGATGCATGCAGTATTAGCATGGAAATTAGTAGTTACAGTGTGGGAATGGCCACAAGATCTCCAAACACCATGTTCACTTTATTGAAATTTTCCCATGTTTTTCAGTTTATTATGTATACTATTCAAATGGTTTTCTCATGTTCAGCTATGCTGTTCCAAGTGCAAATTACAATTAATTACTAGCCAGACAAACTTTTAGTGTTTCTGATATATCATATCTGAAGCAAAATAAACAGCAACAGAGTTTTAATGTAGACAATAGAATAAGACACTTAGGATTTAGAAATGTTTGAATTCGCGTGACCAAAATTATTTCTGTTGCAGTGAACAGTGAATTTTGTACATTAAAATCTTGTTGTACTTGTTAGTAGAACTGAAATGGGAGACAGAGGAGGGAGAGCAGACATTTGGTTTATTATATATTAGTAAGTTCTACTATTCTCTGACCTGAAATAACATTTAACTACCAAAGCAGTAACTTAAGTGACTTTTTATTTTAAAGCATGTGTATACACAACAAGAGGTGAGGGAACTTCTTGGCCGTTTAGACCTGGGCAACAGAACAAAGATCGGGCAGAAGGGCTCTTCTGGGTTATCTCGAGCTGTCTCTGCTTTTGGTGTAGTAGGTAAGTGTTTTGTTTTGTTTTAGAAAATCTTTTGTTTCTTAAGGAGGTTAAGCTTACTGTGTCACACTACATATCTTTCTGTCTCCTTGATTTTATTTTTATTTTTTAAAACTGAAGAGGATTGAGAAATTTCATTGTCAATGATAAATAAGTTTCTGTGTATTTTGTGGAAACAGGTGGCCACTACAGGGGTGAGTGTTTTGTTGTAACTAGGTTCTTTGTTACTAAAAGACAGATCTAGGAAATAGCCAAACTCTAGAAGCTTGGTTGAAGATCTCACCAAACTCAACTGATTGTATGACACAAATCATGTGGAACCTGGCCTCCTGAGTTCCAGAGCTCTCAGAATGCTTTTTTTAAAAGAAAACAAACCTTGACATCCTTTATGAGATTTTATTTCTTCATCACACACTTTTTTCAGTTCTGTAGCTGGACAAATGTATTGATTGTCAGATAGAGTATACTATTTCTGGATTATTGTTTTAGAATTAATATGCTCTTTTAGTGATCTTTGGATTATCTTAGACTTTTAAAGTAGATGCTTTAGATGTCTTACATCTTGATCCTGTCTAATCATACCTGTATAAACATGTATGTTGAGGGAATACAACTGGTCATTTATTTCTGCCTCCTGACTTAGGTCTGGAGGACAGGGCTATTTTTTGTAGAATTGGAAAGGACATCTTTGTTCTGTTCTCTGGTTATTTCATTATCCAGAGGCAGTGCATTCAGTGCACTCAGAATGAGGGTGCTGATAGGCTAAGTTCTGNCTTCCAGCCTGAAACATTCTATGATTCTATGATTCTATTCTGTGATTCACTGTATAATGTTTAAAAGTAGAAATCACTTTTATATGGAGAGAACCAGGCCAAGGAGAAAGGTAGAGTTCCTTATCAGACTTTGGTATAAAATCTGGTGAAATTCAAAGGATAGAGGCTGTTTGTGTAAGTTATTTTGGTACCTGGAGGATAAAGGAAAAACTTTGACACTTTTTAACAACTGAAATTCAATAGTCTGGCTGCTTCAAATGGAAGACTTTGTTTCTTACTGTCAGCAGGGTCTCCTGTCCTTGTGCAGGTGAGAGCATTTTTCCAAGGGGGGCTAATAAGGCAGAAGGAAAGATTGCAGTTCATTCGATCACATTGCAGCTTCCAGCAGTGACAGGGAGGGAAGTGTGTGCTTTGCTCATCCTTCTTCTGTAATTTGTAATGCAAAGCTAGAAGAACTGAATATAAATAAAAATGTGAATTGTAAGGGTGTTTTGTTTCCCCCCCCAATAATATATTTGTTGACAGAGCAGCAGTGACTGAGTTTCAGGTGCTTTACTAGTAGCAGACCATCGAAGCATCTACCTCCAAGAGCTAGTTTATGTGATTTATTAGTTATTTAAACTTAGTACTGCTGTACCACTGCCTATACTGTATTAGGAATAAATTTGGGTTCAGAGTTGCTTACATAATATATAAGTTTAAAATAGAATTTCTATTGTATTTAAAGGTTTGTTTTGCATTTTCCTAATGATATATCATAGAGACATCCAAAAAGCAATGGTGAAGAAGAATGGCTGTGCCTTGCAGTGTTAGGGAATGAGGGTAGATTCAGAAACCTTTTTATCGGCAATAAATCCAGACACTACCTGTTCTACCTCCTTAGGACTTCAGCAGGGTCAAGTGTTGGTGTCTGAGAGAGGAAATAGAAAGGTTTACTCCTGATGCTCTGAATGACTAACTTCAGGGAGGTGCTACTGTAGCAGGAAGTTTAATTCCTTGCTGTTAAGGAGAGAGAACACAAAGGTGTTGTAATACCCTCAACTCCTTTAGCTGTTCTGTGCCCTTCCTCAGTAGGCAGCATGTAAGCCTGAAAAAAAAACCCAACCAGACCGGGATTCTTCCTTGCCCTGGAAAATTAAACTTTTGGTATCTAAAGTAATTAGGGTATGCCTCACTCTGAACAATGAGAGTCCTATAAAATGCAAATACAAGTATCTTAAGTAGACAGCAACTTACTCTGATTTTCAGTGTCTCAGCTCTGCTACTTAATATTACAAACATGCACAGTGGAAGGAAAAGAATGTAAAAACTATGTACATCATTGACTAACACTTACTGGGAGTGAATTGTAAGACTCTGTGTCTATGTATATGTATATTTTTGTATATGTACATATACACACATTATACATCTAACATTAAGAACAAACAAAAAATCTATGAAGTCTTGAAACAATTCTGATACTGTTTTTCTAAATGTATTTGATTAAATTAACACAAACATCCAACTAATACCGTTTTAATGCTGTCTTAACAGGTTTTGTCAGGTTTTTAGAAGGCTACTACATTGTGTTAATAACAAAAAGAAGAAAAATGGCAGATATTGGAGGTCATGCAATATATAAAATAGAAGATACAAATATGATCTATATTCCAAATGACTCTGTAAGAGTTACTCATCCTGATGAAGCCAGGTAAATAATGATGGTAAACAGTGTGCACTTTTGGAATATTTTTCTAGGCAATGGTGAACTGCAACTAGAAATTTTGGTCATGTATTTCATTCTGTTAGTATATCATTCAAGCCATTTTATCTTAGTTGATAAATTAGTAGGGAAGAATGGAGGATGGGCCACAAGTTCTGTGGCCTCTAACCTGGAGGTTAAATACAACTGTAGCAGTCTTTCAGAGCTTTTCATCCACACCTCCATGTCACCTACACATCGAAGCTACATCCTAGCAAATGTGCACCAGGAAGCATCCAGTATAAACATTGTTCTTACAAGGACAAAGTAATGCTACTATTGGTTTATATCGTTTTGGATACTGTTCTGTTGTTAGTAGCTGTAGCATCATGTTAATGTCACCTGAAGAGATCTTCTGTGCCCTTCAAAAAACTGATGAGTAGATTACTTAATTGTTCTGTCAGAATTTGTGAAAGTTGCTATTGTAAAGGGGGTAATAAACTGATGCACTGATAGGTTTAGCTTCTTCTTTTCTTTCTGTGACTTTCTTCTGAAAAAAGAAACATCAGCCTTTGATCAGCAGGGAAGCTTGTATGAAATGTAGAACTACTTCTTGGTGGTGTTTTTATGAGGGTGGGGTGACTTTACTTCTATGAAATATCAGGAAAACGGCATCAATAAACTGTTTTTCAATCTGTCCCAAGTGTGAATAGTCAAAGTGCTGGATTATGATAAACTGATGTCAGGTAATAAATCAAGCCAATGCTAACTAATAAAATGTTTCCACTTCAAGGTATAACTGATCATAAACCTCAGTCTTCCCTCTTAGAATGCCACAGACCATATTATATAACCTACATATTTATGGTGTTAGCCATTTTGTCATTCATAGACAGTGTTATGCTTTCTTCTGAGAATTTGAAGGGTATGACAGGTTGAAGTAGATATTTCTTTCTGTTCATTTATTTGGGAATAACTTTGAAAATCTTTAGTTCTTTTATAGTATTGTTAGGAATTTGCTTGTGTAAGCTCTAGAGAATTTGACCCACATGTGGAAAATAGAACTTTAAATTTATCTATAGCTGCCTAAAGAAACAGAGTATGTAGATGAGTAGACACTGGATTAAAACAGAAAAGGCTATTTGATTTATTTAATTCAGATGCTGACATTCTAGTGGAATTACCTGTCAGAACAATTACAGTAAAGTAGGAAGGGAATGTATGGCAAGAGTCACTATTAATATGTGGTTTAATTTCTGAGATTCTCTGAATGACTGCTTGGAGTCTGTATGGTTAAACTAATAATTTTCCCTTTAACTTGAATTATTTTGCTAGGTATCTGAGAATCTTTCAAAATGTGGACCTTTCTAGCAACTTCTATTTTAGGTAGGTATTGCTTACTAATGCCTTTAAAAAAACTGTATACGTACACTTGCTGTAAGATTTTACTTTTGGATTTTTATACCCAGTATCTTTAGGCTGTTGTTCTGGGGAAATAAGACATATTATTATGCTGCCTGTCCACTTTCATCTATGTCTTTTGAACCTGCATTCACCAAAACCAAATCAATTAGGAATGTAGTCTTTGTGAAGTTAAAAACTGTAGAACTATTACTGGCATGGTAGAAGGTAGGCACTGAAATTACTCTTTCCAGTGACTGTTCTGCCTTGCTGGATTATGCAGAAGTTCTTTCTTTGGAAAAGTATTGTATTTCAGAGGGTTCACTTGTCCTGTCAGTTTTTCTTTCTTGACCTCATTTTCCAGAAATAAAGCTTTGACGTGATGCAGAAACAAAGATAGAGGAATAGGTCCTCATCTAAGATGCACCCTGCATGGGGTACATCTTTCATAGAGCCTTCTAGGCATTACCAGTTCTTTTGCTTATCGTTTCATAAATGCCATACCAAGTTTCTGTCTTGTCCCATCTACTATTACACATGAGATTTCTGGGACAGCAGAAAAATGGCGGAAATGTGGTGATAGACCAGGCAGTACTAGTTACAAGGGTTTGACTTAAAAAGCTAAACAAAAAAACCACTCTTGCAAAGGTGTGTCATTCTAGAAGACACTCCCTCTTGGAAAATAAAGGCTTGTCACAACTGTATCTGTGAAGACAAAATCTACAAAAGTTTCGTGTCTGTTTTGTGGTTTTGCATGGGAAGGGTTTTTTGTAGTATAAAACTTCTCCCAGGGTTTCTCCCCTCACCCCTGGATTGGAGATGATGAATGTATACTGTTTCTGTGGTCATGATAAACTCATTTATCAGCTTAATTTGAATTGTTCTTGACTGAAACCATAGCATATATTTCTGCATGGTTTTCATATCAATCCTGAACAGAATTAGAAGTTAATTATAAGAAAACATTTGATCTAAGGGGAAAATGGAGAAACAGCCTGAACAGGTCTTTTACTGGGATGCTGTGTAAAGGTTCTGTTTTAGGCAAACTGAGCATGTAACAGCCTTTTGGGGGTTTGGTTTGGTTTGGTTTTTCTAACAGATAAGCACGTCAGGTCGTTATTTTGGAAATGTGCATACGTGGGTTAGACTTTGTTATCATTAGTGATACATCTAAATGTCAAATGTTGAAATAATTTTTTTGTAGATCATTAATGAATATCTAGAATTTACAGGAGGGCCAGTAATCACTAATGCTGTCTATGAAAATCTGTGTGTATTTCTGATTCAAATGTTTTGTAAATTCATTTTCTCTTTGGGGAAATGAATCCTAGTGGCTTATGAAATTTAGCAATTGGTGTAGAGTGTTGTCAGTATAAAAGACATGAGGTGCAGAATTTGTTATTGTTATGGAACTAATAAAAAACCCTTTTGTTTATTCAGCAGCCACTGTCTTAATATGTATTTGTGCTGCAATCACAAATCTGAGGACAGATACAGGTTTTGTGGAACAAATTTTTGGCTGTTCTCAGTTCAGATAGTAGTTAGAGATGGAGAGTGAGGGCTTTCAGAAAAGTCTTGTACATCTACAATTATTAATAAACATTAACTATCTTATCAGTTACAGCTATGATCTATCTCACTCCCTTCAGTATAATCTTACTGTCCTGAGAATGCCACTTGAGGCATTAAAAACTGAAACAAACCAGACCCGACAAGAAAGTTTTGATATATTTGAAGATGAAGGACTTTCAACACAGGGTGGAAGTGGTAAGCAAATATGCCTAATGAAACTGAAGTAGTTGGTCATGAGTACGCTTAGGGTATGTTCCACTTAAGTTTACTTTTAAGAAACATTTAGGTCTTCTGTCTTAATCAGTAGTCTCATAATAATCCTGAGTTAATACAAGATTACATAAAGTGCCAATTACAGACATTTGAACAATGCAATTTCCAGAGATGATTAATCATTGTTTTGTTAATTTACATTGCAACTCAGGGAGATAACTGAGCATGCTGAAGTTTTTCAGCAACTGATTATTCAGCTGACTTGTAAGACTCAATAGGAATTACAAAGAGAGTGGGAAACAATACTGATTAAGTACGAATAAATATTTTTTGATTCATCTTGGAAAATATTGATGACAGAGGAATTGTATGAAGTTAGTATCAACTTGATGTAGTAAGCACTATCAGGAAGTCTAAGAAAAAGTATTGATTTCGGTTGAAAACTACAGCCTTCACTTTGGATCTAACATATTCATAAGAGTGTAAAGATGACCAGCCAGACAGGAAAAATGTTTTCTCTCCCTTTTGCTTCACACACACACAAGTTTCCCTTGAAATTCTTAATATTGGAATTGGGTTTCAATCTGTTGAAGTTGATGTTTTTTATATTTTATGGCCCTGTGATTTGTACTAATTATATGAATGCTTTTCAAGAAATTACTTTTTTTTTTCTTGTGTTTTGTTTTTACTTTTTGGTATTGAGTATGTGACACCATTTTTTTCCTTGTTTAATCATGAAATATCAGAAATAATAGTGCTACTTTTGATTCATAATAAATATATTACTCTAAAAGAGGTCTCAAACAACTGTGGAGATTCAACTAGCCTTAGGTGGTAACAGAACACCATCTCCTTTAAATACAATTTTGCTTAAATATAAGCAAAACTATAGGATAGAGAAAGTCTGCTACTATTTTTCTTGACACCATGAACTTGATATGGAAGCCAGCTTAGATGAAACATCTGGATCTGTGCTTGTATTGGTTATAATGAGGTTCATCAGCTTCTCTGCATTACCATCCTTATTTGTAGTCACCTGCTGTGTAACCTCTATTGCACAGAAATTATAATACACAAATATAGTACAGAAATCCCTAAGGTAACTTTGGTTCTTTGAGCTAGTGTGAATTTCATGGCTTGTCTTCTATCTCTTCTAACCCAAAATGAGTTTTCTGAGGCACTGAAGAAGGAATTTTAGTCCTGCTTTCTGTGCCTTCAAAGGGGACTCTGAAGATCTGACAAGTACATAGTTAAAAAATGGAAATGCCTGAAACAACCCCTGACCTAAATTTATGCAAAATAAACTTGGACACTGTCCACCTTTTTGTTTTTGACACCCTTTCATCACAACACCTAGAATAGACCTACACCAACTACAGCTAAAAGAATGATAATGAACGTTAGGTAAGTAACTGATCATCTCTGATACTGGAACTTATTATGTTCAATAGTTGTAAACATCTATCATACTGTCATTTAAAAGCCTAAAAGAAATGCTGTATACAGTATGCTCTAAATCTGATAGGAAAAATTGAAAGATAATAAAATAATGTCTTTTTAAAGACAAGCGATCCCCTCCCTGCAAAAAGGTATTAGTAGCTTGGTGATCTATATCAGAATATCAGGGTTTGGTTACCAAATACTACAATGGCAGAAATGACTGTGAAGAGTGGAGGGAGCAATAATTCCTCCTCTGCAAAGGCTCTTATCTGCAAGATTCTGTAGGATTCCATACAATGGCATCATCTTTTCTGTGTCTTTGTGAAAACATTGAGAGATAAAGATGCCATAACCTTGACCCCATCAGCAATATGCTGATAAGCACATGCAACCCAATTTCCAATAGATGTTAGTAACATATCTGTTCATATGGTAGAATGTATCTAGGAGATAGCCTCTTGTCATTCAAGAGCAAATTCTCACCAAAGTAGTGCTGCTAGAATTGAGAAAGAGGATAAATTGCTGGCCAAGCACTTGTGGCCAGGTTCTGCTTAATGAATACAGCCCTTTGCTAAAATGGTTAAATCACTTTTCCCTGGGCTTTTTGGTAGTTTGGGTGACTAGGTGGCAACAGTCTGTTCAATAGCTGCATTTTCACCTTCAGTCTGTTAGGAGAACTCATCTTTTTCCCCCAGAAGAACATTTAGCTGCTGTAATTGACATACTGATATAATTCATCCTGACAGAAACTTCATTTGAAAAAACTACGCAAAAAATGTAGGTAATAGAGTTCTTGTCCTATTCCTTCTTTTAAGATTCAGATTCATTCAATTCTCTTCACCACCTTTAAGTGCCAGTTGTCATCTTGGTCCTGGTTTTTGAAACAGAAAAGGGCTCAGGTTCGAGATATATCAGAAATTGAATTTTAATTTGCAGATAGCTGCATTTCTTCGTGTCAATGCAAGTTAGGAAAACCACACTAAAGTATATGAGAAAGGGATTGACATGCTTTTTGTAAAGGGAGCCCGGGCTATGCATGATCTTCCAGAGCCTAATAGGTAACTCCAGAGGTGACCCAGAATTGAAAAGCTTATAAAGTCCTCTTATGAGAGTTTTTTTGTGTTAACTAGAATTCACAACTTGATTTATTTCCCTTATTATCAAATCCTCTGTTGCTACCATGCAGAGATCTCTTTTGAGTACTGGAAGTATCAGAAACTTCTACATGAAAGCACTCAAATACTACAGTGACTGGTAACCACAGAAAAACTGTAAATACTCATAAATGCTGAACTGAATTTACCTGTATCTGGCAAACTTCAAGGATGCAAGTAAATTATATGCTGAGTTGCAGTCAAGGGAAAATCAAAGTAAAGATCCAATGACTTGCATTTTAAAGCAGTCCAGTGTAGGTAAGCTTGTTTCTTAATTACTAATGCATTTTCATTGTAACAATGATATAGGTGTATTTGGGATTTGCAGTAAGCCTTATGAAAAGTATGTGTGGAATGGCAAGCTTCTGGAGGCAGTAAAAAGTACGGTTCATCGTGACTGGCTGCTGTATATTATCCACGGATTCTGTGGTCAGTCAAGTATCCTTTTACCTTTGCAACGAATGTTGTATGGATTTTTTAAAAGAAAAGTTTGAATATGTGAAATGCATTGAATTATTTTTGTCATGTAAATATTGTAAAATTTTAGTATTAATGGTTGGCTTTTATTTTCATTGTTTTTATGCTGAACAGGAAGGACAGTTCTGTTCTTACAACAGGGCCCTGACACATGTGGACAGCATTCACAGTGAGACACTGTAAGCATGGGTTTAGTAATAAAGAACTTGAGAGAATTTTAAGGCTCAGCTGTATCTTTTCATAGATGCTTGAGGAAAGGAAGAAAAGCTACACAGAACTGAATTGCTGACATAGGAATGTTCTTTTGCTAATCTTTAAAATGTTTTTTAGTGACTCAAATTTGCAGAAATTCTTGTATTTACTTTATTTCTGTTGAAGATGATAGAACTTCAGGCCTGCAGTTTGAAGAGAGTTAAGTAAGCACTAGAACATCTGAAAATGTTTTTTTCTGACTATATAGTCTTTAAAATGGGTAGATAGATCTATGTATGTTGTAGTAGGAGGAGAAAAAGTCCAAATGCATATCATACTCCAAAGAAATGCCATCTCAACATCTTAGTTGATAAGAATGCAGTATATTACAGAGACACCAATTTAATCATCAGCACTATCATGTTAGTTTAAAAGCCTGTCAACAAAATATCTGGTGAAACAAATAAATTTATGAAGTCAAGTTAGTGGTGTCTTTGCAAAACTTAATTTTGCTTTTTCATGATTGTAGGGCTGCTGGTCATTGGCTTAGTCCCCGGACAGAAAGCTAGATTTGTTTTTCTATACCACTATTTCATCTTACTTAAAGTAGTAGCTGTGGATCTGACCACCAGCATTATGCCTGCAGCTGCTAGTGAGTGACAACAGCCTTTGTCCTAAGTATTTGATGAACAGATGTCGTCTTCTCTCTTTCCTGTGCCTCACTTATTCTAAGGAGCTAGTGATAGTCATGATAGACATCTGATTCTATTTTTGTTTGTTTTTAGTAAAAAGTTATAAACCTAAAAGAAAGCCACTGCTGCATCTGTGGCTGTTTGTCTCTGGCTTTCAGTTGTTAATTAAGTAGTTGCAGATGTTAACAACTTTTTCAGACAAGTAATTGGAGGGTGACTAATACACCTGATCTGAAAATAGAAGCTCCCAGGCTTTAATCCCAGTATTCACAAAAACAGTATTTGTGGACCAGGGTGAATCTTGTACCTATTTTGCCTGTGTTGTAACTTCATAAAATAGAAATACTTCTCTTCTATACGTTGTGAAAAGTGGTTGGTGTAGTGTAATGTAGGTTCCCTTTTCAGAGTTCTTGAACCCGGTTGTTGAAAAGGGCAAAGCTCTCTCCCAGCTGTAAAAGAAATTTGGAAGTGATACTCATCGCTGTTAAGGAGCTTTCAGTAAATCAGTTGTTTTGGCTTCATACATCTTTCTGAGAATTTCTTTTTGCTTGCATGAAGTAAGTGAATGAAAAATTGCATGTGACGTGTAAACCTTAACTTATCTTTCAAGAACTGTTAATATACGGTCGCCCTATATATGTCACTCTGATAGCCAGAAGATCAAGCAAATTTGCTGGAACACGGTTTCTGAAACGAGGAGCAAACTGTGAGGTAAATGAAATGTGATTTTAGGCATTCTTCCCTGATCTCCCAACAATATGAAGGCTTGAGCTTGACTGACTGGAGAACTGAAATGTTTTAGAGGGTTGTTAGAGTTTTGGCTGTAAATTATGCTATTAGATAATGTTACCACAGGTATAATTACATTTTGAATTGAGATAATAAAGCTGTTCTTAAAATAGTAAATATTTTTTTCCACTTAGATAGAATGTTGTTTCCGAAATAGAAGAGGGTTGGGGAATAAATCTAGTTAATATTCATTTAGGGACAAATGGGAATTTAAGCAGTTGTGTTCTCACTACTATGATTTGGTGTTTTACAGTTTAACTATACTCTCTAATGATGGGTTCTCTGTAATGCATGCAGCTCTGAAGTGTCAAGTGTGTGTCATACATGTATTTCCATTTGTTTTAGGGAGATGTTGCTAATGAAGTAGAAACTGAACAAATTCTTTATGATGCTTCAGTTATGTCATTTTCTGCCGGGAGTTATTCTTCCTACGTCCAGGTTCGAGGATCTGTCCCTCTGTACTGGTCTCAAGATATTTCAACTATGATGCCTAAGCCACCCATAACATGTATGTACAAATTATTCTTTGTGTTAGATGAGCGTTAGCACTGTGTCCTAAAGATACACCCGAGGGAGTAAGTGGAAACTAAATTTGCAAAAATGAATAAATTGTCTATGTATTTGTTCTTTGGGAAGCCAGATTTTAAGGTAAATCAATGCTCTTTAAATAAACATCATGCCATACAAACATTCAGCTATATAAAAAGCTGCATTTCATGAAATTGGATAGAAGAGAATCTCCATCTTTGACTTCACATTCAGAAATGGAATACAAAAAAACCTCGGTTTGAAGATGTCAGCTTTCTTTGCGCTTATTTTGTATACAAAGTTAGCTACGTCTATCTTAGTAATGTGGATAAAATTTTAAAACCATTGAAAATGGTGGAAAATGTCTGGGCTAAGTTTAATGGGGCCAGAATAACTGCTTTTTGTAAGCATCTCATGAAAGTTTTGGTTAAGAAGTTGCTTCCAACTTGGAAAAGGGAAGATTTTTTTTTTTTAATGCCTTCTGCATGATCTTTTCATGGAAGCAACTTGGAAGTTGGACATGGAAGTATTTAATTGTATAATTACTATCAGAGAAGTATTATGTATTTTGTGAAGACTACTTTTAAGGGAAAATTATCTAAGTTACTCTGAAGATTGCTTCATATCACCCCAAATATATGTATTTGTTGCAGTGGACCAAGCAGATCCTTTTGCACATGTTGCTGCTCTTCACTTTGACCAAATGCTTCAGAGATTTGGCTCTCCCATTATTATTTTGAATCTTGTGAAGGTACAATATTTTTAATATGTTCTATATGTTTTCTAATTTTTAATATTATGCTTATTTCTGTAGAGTGTGTAATTTTCATTGAGTTCTAAACTAATATTAGTTTATAAATGGAATATTTTCTTCATAAATCTTATCGTAAATGGTACAGTACATAACTCTAATTCCTTCTGCTGCTTCACTCCAAAAGAAGAAGTTTTCTGCATTTATAGACTTGTTACAATAACCTTTCACTTGCTGTTTTCAAGTTTCCACTATTAGCCATTTGGAATAACAAATCCTAGATTCTGGGTGGCACTGTAATTTTGGTTATTATGTCTTGCATTTGTGTTGGGGTTTTGTTTGTGTTTTCTGTTCTGATCCAGCTGTTTTCTGTGATGATGTCTATTTCCATATTTGAGTTCAATTTATTGATTAGTTTTGCTTAAATCGTATCTTAATTATTTTTAGTCTTTAAAAAAACACATTGAATTTATCATGTTGTAGAACTATATTTAGTAGAAAAAATCGTTCTATGTGCCTTTAGGATCTATTCCTAATATAAAAAATAGGGAAAATACAAAAGGAAGGCTTTTAAAACTCTTTAAATTGTAAGAAAATGTAACTAGATAACCTACTTTCTATTTCTAGAAGCTTTTCTTTGTAGGAGTGCTTTTAAGACTGTCCAAGAGTCTATGGAGGCAGCTTAGGATAGCCTTTGTTGACAAGAAAATGATCTTATCTCTTGGAGCAGTAGCTTTCAAAAGCCATTGTTATAGTGTGTGTCTAGGCTCACATGACCTTGATACGTGAATCATTATATGCTTTTATTCACAGGGCTTTAGATGCAGTGACTGAAAATGAAACTCTTTCCCTCTCTGTAGGTGCTCAATATTAAGATGCTAAAATTAATGTTCCTTTATTACTTTAGGTACTGCTTTAAAAAAAAAAAAAGGGCAAGGGGAGAAAGCCCCCAGATCTGAACACCTCTTTTTGGAAATTGCTGTTGCTTTTACTCGAATTCTAAGCACTTCTATCTCCTGTACTTTTATTATTTGATTTTTTAAATGTTGATAAAATATAAATCTATGTTTTCCTATATCTGTCTATCCTAGAAATTTGTTAACTAGTAATGAATGTATTAGGCTTCCTTTGGGTTTGTTTATTTAGAACTGCTGCTATATATTTAAAGCACTTTCTATAATAAGGGTTCAGTATAGATTGTAGTTTGGATGAAGCTGTGAGGAAAGCCATACTAATATATAGAGTAGCAAAACATACAGTATACTTAGAGAATGGCAACATAATTCTAATTTTTTAAAATTATTGCAAAGCTGGGAGATGGGAGCTGTTGTTCCCCAACTCCTGTCAGTAATAGAGAAGAATTTGCCTGGGTCCTCTTGTACCCCAGAACTGAAATTTGACTTAAAATCAGGGAAAAAAAATGAGAGTTTATGGCCTCTGGAAGAAGGAACAGAATACTCTTAATGAGTACAAGAATGTTATTAGGTCAAGCAGAGAGATAATTAGAAGGTCAACAACCCAGCTAGAAGTTAATCTAGCTTTAGAGGTAAAGGGCAACAAGAAGAGTTTCTATAAATGCATTAGCAATAAAAGAAAGACCGGGGAGAGCCTCCATCCCCTACTAGATCCAGAAGGAAATATGGTGATAAAAGACGAGGAGAAGGCTGAGGTGCTTAATGCTTTCTTTGCCTCAGTCTTTAGTAATGGGAACAGTTCTACTGGGGAAAGTCAGCCCCCCAATCCAGGAGACAGGGGCCAGGAACAAAATGT
>VYZX01011054.1:18047-31808 GCA_013401335.1 Brachypteracias leptosomus | reverse complement strand
AAAGATGATTAAGGGAGTGGAGCATCTCCCTTATGAGGAAAGGCTGAGGGAGCTGTGTCTCTTTAGTTTGCAGAAGAGGAGACTGAGGGGAGACCTCATCAATGTTTATAAATATATAAAGGGGGAGTGTCATGAAGATAGAGCCAGGCTCTTCTCGGTAACAAACAATGATAAGACAAGGGGTAATGGGTACAACCTGGAACACAGGAGGTTCCACTTAAATATGAGAAGAAACTTCTTCATGGTGAGGGTAACAGGACACTGGAACAGGCTGCCCAGGGAGGTTGTGGAGTCTCCTTCTCTGGAGACATTCAAAACCCACCTGGACGCCTTCCTGTGTAACCTCATCTAGGTGTTCCTGCTCCGGCAGGGGGATTGGACTAGATGATCTTTTGAGGTTCCTTCCAATCCCTGACATTCTGTGATTCTGTGAATGACCCTAAAGAGCCACATTTTTTACGCATTTGACTGGAATATTTTCCAGAAGATGGGAATTTTTTTTAGGTTGTCAAAACAGGTCAACTGTGTATATATCTTGTGCTATATACAAAAGTGTATAGTTTGAGATGTAGTTATGTTATTGATATATTTCTAAGAGCAATAATTCTGAGGCAAGGAGTATCAAACATACTTTATCATGGGAAAACATAGGCAAATTAATCAAGCTATTTATTTTTCTTATTTTTTTTTTATTTATTACTAAATTTCATATAACAAGTATGTTTATATCATGCTAACCTGGCATGAACAAAATGCCTGTTTTATGATTTATAGTAGAAATGTTTGTCTTTGGAAAAACTTGCCTTCCATTCCAGGTGAGATGGTCTATTTAAGATAAATATGAAAGTAATGAAAACAAAAGCCACTTGATGTAAGAGTGGAAAAAGTTCCTTTTTTTTTGTTACTGCACAACACCTGGAGAGTAGAACTAGGTGAAAATATTTCAAATGCTTTTAGACAAAGTGAACAATTTGGAAAAGAAAAAAAAAACAAAGAAGAGAGGAAATCTCTTAAATTTGGAAGTCAGAAATCATGTTTTCATTTTTATCAAATGATAAGTTTAAAAAATATAAAAATGGAAATATATATTCATATTTTGTTATAGGGAGCTTGGGGTGATAAAAAATGCTGTCTGTGTTGGTCATATGGTCATGGTATGATAAATACCTGCATATATCCTGAAGAACAAAACATTAAACAGAAAAAAAGGTAGCTTTGGGAAATGTATTTCTTTTTCTGAGACAAACGCACATTTTGTAGCTTTACAAAAGATCCAGATCAAGACACATTCTATGTTAGATAATGTACCCAGGCCTGAGACAATTATTTCCCTTCTTCCTCTTTGCTGGTCATCTATGCAGATAAGATCAATGATTGGCTCTGACAAGTAAGTGAGGGAATATGGGACTGCAGTGAGACAGTTTTGATTAATGGAGTAAGCAGAATAAGAAAACAACAGAAATACAAGGAAGAAATGTTTCTGGAATAATTCCCATGAAACTTGATAAAAACAGTGTACTCCAGGGGGAATTTTATGTAGTCAGACTCTCACATTGTGTAAATCGTTTTAACTGTGTTGAAAATTGACTTTGCAATTGTTGAGCGGCTTATACTTTTGTATATCATCATGAGTAACTGTTAAATAATAGACAAGACACCTTATTATGCGTAAAGGAGAATTCCAATCACAGAGTAAGGCGCTCTTAATTTGCATATAACTAGAAAGAAAGACTGGGTGAATAATGGAAAACTGGAAGAACAGTTAGAATCAGTGACCACAAGCGACTTCATTTAAGTCTAGTAAGGAATGCAAAGATTCACTGAGATCAGTGTTAAAACAGTTTTGAATTATTATTTATCTGAAGATCAGTGAACAATGCTATATAAGCTTAGAAAGCCTTGGCAGGTCCATAAACTTTTTAAAATGTATTCCCATTTTAAAGCCTCTGGCAATTTCAATATATGTATGAATGATATTTAACCCCCTTGTTTGCCAGAAGAGAAATGTGTGGGAATTTGGAATATTTTGTTCTAATTTTCCCAAGAATACATAACTAGATTGCAAGAAAGTACCTAAAATAACTTTAAAAAAAAAAAACAGCCTCTGGATGTTTTTCTTTAAAATAGTTCAGATTTGAATATTGAAAATTGGACTTCTGGGTGCTAATAGACAACTCTTATCTGTAGGAAGATTTGCTTTGACCACTCTCTGGTATAAGAATCTCTACAGTCTCAGTTACTTTGCTTAAAGAGGCATTCCAGAATTAAGACTGTAATGAGCTGCAATAAAAAGCTATGTCAAAGGGATAATGAACATAGCATCATAATGCTTCTAAATCATGTAAGTGTATGTAAGTATATATACCTACATTTACTGTTGTTCCAAAACAAGGGAAAAATAAAATTGTCAACTAAAATGTAAGGACATTTCTTTATTTTTATATTTGTTTTTTGCCTTTTTTGCAAACTGCAAATTGCTACATTTAGATATCCTTAGGATAGCTGGTCCCACACTTTCCCCTCATATGTATCTTCCACATAGTAAGAGGGAGAGAAGAAACTTTTGAAAGTACAAAGTTGTGAGTATGTACTTTGAGGAACTGTATTCTCAAAAATAGTTTTGTATTTTAAATAGGAAATTTTAAGCTAGAAAAATTCTTCAAAATCCATCAATATAAAGTGGGTTTTGTTATCCTACTGAACACCACCACTCTCAGTCACTATTGCACATATTTCAATGATGTAATTAATTTATTGATTAATTAATACCTTCCTTATTGAACCAGAAATCATTGAAAGTCTCATGAAGAAGTTCCTTTGGCTTTAATCATCTTAGATCAAACTCCAAATGAAACAAGTCAAACAAAAAGACATTAAGAAATCTAATGTTTACAAAAATAAGATAAGGACAATAAAATAAAGAAGTTTGCTAAATATAACAATTCTGTTTCTATCAAAAGAAGGGACAGTTCTTAGGAAAAGAATAAGTAAGACGTAATCAAGAAAGTGATAAATTTGTGAATGACATATGGATAAGATACTGAAATTCAGGAAACAAAACATATGAAGACTTCTACTAACCCTGCATGTTAATGTAAAATTTAGGACGTAATGTAAAATGTAAGGTAAAATGTAGAATCTTTCCTCCTGTTGGAGTCATTGGTAGAAGGTGAAAGATTTACTCTTTGGAAAAATGTAGAGCTCCTGTTACATAGAGGCTTTTATTCTCCTAAGACATTTCAAGATATGTCAGACTTAGCAAAACCTGGCTACTTTGGGATGTACCACAAGGAGGCTGAACATGTCAGATTTAGAAGCTGCCCCTGTAAATTGAAGCTCTCTCCTGAAACAGAGATACAGACAGAATGCATTGCAGTAACCAGTCCTAGCAGACACTATATCACTGGCAGCACAGAGCAGAAGCAACAAAGACAGGGAAATACAAAGTATCAAGCTGAAAGGATTTATTATTAGGAAGAGAAAATAAATTTTAAAAACCTTGAAAGTTTTTAACCATCTTTTAATGATCAATGTGCTTTTGGTGAGATCTGAGTGTGTGGCTCAGTCATGGCTACCCTATGACTAACAGACCCGAACAGTTGCAGGTGTCTACCAGAATTCTCAGTGTTGAGTTTGGCTAGGACGGGGTTAATTTTCACCAGAAGCTGGGAGGGGACTACAGCCAGAATAAACAACCAAACCAGGCAATGGGATATTTGATAACATACTGATGTCGTGGCTTCTATATAAGGGTGGATGGTTGGATGGATGAGGGGCCTTTGGTGTAGCTCTAGTCAGTTTCATATCACACACTCCATATATTGTTTCATTACTGTTATTGTTATTCCTGCTGTTTCTTCACCTCTTGCTTTCTATTAAATTCTCCTTATCTTGACACATGGAGTTTTGTCATTTTCTTCCTATTCTCTTTCCCATCCCACCAGTTGTGTAGGGGGTGGGTGTGTCTGAGCAAGCGGCTGCATGTTCCTCAGTTCCTGGCTGAGTCTAAACCATGGCATGATTAAATGTCACACATATTTCCTATATGTATCAGTCTTTCTTGCTGCTATCTTGCTGCTATCTGCTATCTGCTATCTGCTATCTGCTCTGATTGATTTTCCAGTGCAGAACAGAATTTTACCGGGGAATTTTCCACTCCTGTTTCCTGGTGTTAAAATATATTTGCATGTTTCCTTGGCATTCTGAAGTTGGTGTAAGTGTGAGACTAATGCTTCAGAAATTTCTCGGTTAAAACTAACTCGATAAAGACATTATGTTCAGGAGTCTAGCTGGCTGTCACATATCTGACTTCGTTGACTGCTAGGTATAATGCTCTCCCACTCTCCCTCTCTGCTTTTCCCAAATGTTTAATAATTTAAACTATTAATGACTTAATTTAGGCTGGTAATGAATGAAAAATAAAATTTTAAAGTAGCCACAAGGAAAATTCAATAGCTTCAAACCAATACTCTATGTAGAAGAAATTAGTACCATTTTTAAACAATTTCAAGAATGATTTAGCAAAGGATTTACTTAGGGAAAATATTTTGTTTATGAGGGTTTTTTTTTCCTTTAAAATTAGCTTATAATTATATTATAAGGTGGTCATATCTGCAAGATGCCCTTTCTAAAAAGTATTAGAAACATCATAGCGTACTTCTTCAAGGGGAGCAAATTTTTGTTTGCAAATGACAGTTTTTCACATCCTTCATGGTCTTCAAAACATAAGTCTACAAAGACAGGGTATCCTACTTTGTGTCACTTATCATAGGACCAAAGCCTGTTTTATGAATTATGAAAAAAAAAAAAAAAAAAGAAGCCATGAAATAGAAAATAATAAATATATATATTTCCTCTCCCAGCTGCAAATGTTAATGTTCTTTGTAGTGACTCACCATTTTAGGGAAAATAAACAAATAAAAAAATAAGTTTGTACTGATATCTTCAAAGTTTCTCCTACTGTTTCTCTAGGTACCTAAACATTTTAAATGAGTTGAGATATATTTTTATTATTATTGTTTCAACTACATTAGGATAAAAGATTGCACAAATTGACTGGATAGACAAAATTGCGGTCTCCTAGAATTTCTTTTCTCAGAAGAATAACAAGAATGAGAAAAAAAATATTCTGCGGTGCTGTCATGGCGAAATTTAAAGTTTTCACAGAGAGAGAAAAATGGAACAGAAGTAATTCATAAATAAATAAAAATAAATTGCGTATCGAAACTGTAGACTGCCATCAACTAACAACCAGTTTGGGTCAAAAGACCGACTTGTATGTGGCTTGGTTGAAAAATTCAGCCTACAAGCTTTAATTGCAAGGGTATGGGTAAAAAAAATATAACTAAACTAAAAATTTTTAAAGGAACAGATTTTAAGCTATTTTGGAATCTGGAAGTCTGTTAAGGTTTGACCCAAAGTTCTTTTAAATCTGTTTTATGATTTTAGGTGTTTTTTGGATCAGTCCTCTAGGATGATACATATAGTAATATTGAGGTACTTGAGATACACTACATGACAGGCTGGAAAAATTGAGAAATTGAAATCTGAGGAAGCTCTCTTGTTCATATATAACCCATAGACTATTTTCTGCCCTCCATAATATTTATTGGATTTCAGTTTAGTCAAGATTCCTGAAAATAGTATTTTGAAGGTTTCTATGCTTGATCAGGGACTGTAGTATGATCTGAGTGGAATCTTACTTTCAGACGGGTAGAAGAGCAGAAGTGAAGTCATTGAACAAAAAATAGCATGAAGGGCAAATTCTGCTTCTGCCTTTGTGTATGCAAATTAGTCCAATGAAGTCTGTATCCAAAGGGCAAACTTGGCCCCAAGCATTGTAAATCTGATTATTTCAGAGACTATTTTTTAAGAGAAGAATAACTGTTCTTTTTTCCACAGACAGGAATTTGTAGGAATATTTCTTCTTAGAAGTTCCCATATCCATGCTGACATACCTATTTCCACAAAGTAGGTCACCATTTATGGAGAAAGTAACTGAGCAGACTTTATTCCTAGAAAAAGTTTACTATTTGAGTGCAGTAAAGTCTTTAAAAATGAATAAACCACAGAAACATATGCAATCTTTGGCCACCAGAGCTACCTTTATGTCCCCATAAGCCCTTTGCAACAATTTCTATTGAACATAGTGACATTTCAGATTAATTGCAGAATTCTCCCTTGCTGAACTCAGCCAAAAAGCCACTCATGACTTAGGCAGATGTTTCTGCACTTTAGGCAAACTGCAACATGTTTGTATCCCCTTTGCTCTCTCACCTCCATCACCTGTGACAAAGGCTTTTACAAGAGACATTACAGGAACTTTATTCAAAAGAGACAAGATACTGGCCCACCAGCAGTGCTGCAGAATACCTTATGTTTCCATCATCCAGCACACAGGGGAATTGAAGAGATGAAATATTATTAAAAATATGCTTAGCTTCATCACTGTAACTATACTGATAGTTACTGTATTTACAGGGCAAAGGGGGAATAGCATGTTCCTTGAAATGTTCCCTAGAAAAATGTATTTGTCTGAGCTTATTTTACTAAAGATTGTCATAAAGCTAGAGAGGGTAAAAGGTAACTATCTGAGGCAAATTGATTTTCTGTGCCCTGAATGGAGCTAAGCAGAAGCAGAGTGGACAGTGTCAAGTATTAGCACATCAGTTAGACAGAACTTTATAAGGACCAAAGCACTGCAACTAGTCTTCCCCTGGATTCTTTTGTGGCCTTCAGGTACCCTAAGGAAACATCCTACGGGGGGAAGATCATACAGCTTTCCTGCAGATGCTGCAGCATATAGTACCATACTCCCAGCTGGAGACTTAACGCTGCTAGGAACAGTGGCTGGTGCCTGCAGCTGTATCTGTATACACAGCCTCTGCTGCCCTTTTGATCTCCCTCTCTGAGCATTAGTACTTTCCTAACACCCACACATGTACTTTTGTGGTGTCCTTTTATCCTTCAGTTCCTGCTTTTATTAGGGAGACAGAAAATATGACTGATAGTCTGCCTTTGCTACATCTCAGTTGCTATTTCAAAACAGTCATCCAAATAAAACTGGATTTAACAAGAACTGTGGAGTTCTGCACAATTATGCTTAGGCTGATCAGAACTGCATGGGAATGGTACATTTCTTCTCAAATGTGTCACTTTTTCAGTGACATTCCATCTCCATTTCCACGTACTTTTTCTTCTTTTTTTTCCTCCCCCTAAAACTCCACCATTTTTGCAGGAAAAGTCTTTTATTTGGGAAACATTTTGTCTATCTGCAGGATTTGTAGGAATTTTGGTATAGCCTTAGTTCATTTCCTTTCTTGTGAAATATGTCTTGCTCATCCATTCTTCTGACTTCCTTTTCATTTTTTGCTCATATTTGGTCTATTTTCTGGTTCCACTGCAACTTTAAACTAATTTCTTCTTCACTTTAAAACCCATTTTAGAAACAATAAAGTTTTCTAAATTCATTGTCTTGTTCCTTCTTTCTGTATGACACAAGACTGAAGGCTTTAGCTTTTCAGTTGAGTGTCTTCAGCATCCATGCTACCTACTGAACAATACCTTATGGCCATTGTCATCACTGGAGTAACATGCACTTAATTCCTGTCCATCATGTCTGGAACAACATAGACATGATATGGGGATGCAGAGACTGTCACCACCTCCACTTTCATCCTGAAGGACTGAGTGCTTTGATGAAAGGCATAAATGAACTGCATCCCTGAAGCTTGCAGTGTATTCAGAAGCTCTGGGAAGTGCATCTATTTATTTTTGCTATAACTATTATCAGGAAAGTATTTCGAGAAACACTGAATTACTATTAATTTTTAACTTTCGAACTTTAACTAATCTCTTTCTTAAAATTAAGATATCATTCAAAGTTTCAGTTTATAAAACAATAATTAAAAAAAGGCAGGAACATTCTTTGTCAAGCTATAGGTTCCAGAGTGTAGGTCAACTGGTTTATCAAAGAAACTGTTATAGTGATCTGAAATTTATTTATATTCAAACAACCTATTTCATTGAGCCGCAGTGAAAAAGTTGGCTATTCAGGTTGAAATCTTCCCAGAAACTGAAAACAAGTAAAAACAGGGTAAGACAGGCATCTGTCGCAGAAAATAACAATACGAATGTTAAACTATGTTAGTTGTAACCTACTGAAAATAACATCTTATAATAGGATCATCATAAAACTTTTATTAAAGACAATTGAGACATTCTTTCTAAAGGATGACTATTAGTTAAGTCTGTAAACATTGAAAGTAGAAGTTTTGGATACAATAAAGTATTTTAGGAAAAAAATATCTACTGTTCCTTCAAGTCAGATTATTCCATTGAAACATTCTCTCATACATTCTTTGAGAGCTCTGTTGTGGTCATTGACAATGATACAACCCTTATAACTAGGGTACTCTAATTAACCTTTTTGCTTTCATACACCTTTTTCAAGTCTAAACTTTCATTTGTTTCAAAGTCCTAGGAGATATGTGTATTGTGGAAAAATAATATATTCATATCAATTATTCTGCTATACAAATATTCCTAAACAGAACATACATTCATGTCTTCTTTCTATTGTCATAAAAAATGAATTCAAAAACTTTATATTTCAAAATAATTTACTGCATCTAGGAAAAATAGCTGCTGTATATCTCTTGGGGAATGGATGCAATCTGTCTCTTATTTCACCTTTGCAATCTCTGAATATACATCTATGAGACTAAAAATGCATTATATCTCCAGAACTTTATATGCAAAGTTCATTGATAATGAATTCCATAAATTTACAAGGAAAACAGCACAATTACAGTGGCTTTGTAGTCACTTAAGTTTCTTTATAGAGCATTATTTGAGGGATTTTAAGAAATATAATTTTACTCTTTTTGAGGTTAAATTTTTTCAGCCTGTTAGCAGCAGCAGGCGTGTTTACACACTATAGCTCTCACTAGGGATTTTCAGTCACAGACAATGCCTTCTTGCTTTCTTACTACACTCCATGGTACTATTCTCGCTGAACCACTGCCACCCACCAGACACAACCAAAATGTCAGCAACTGTGATGAAGAGAAGGAAGAAAAAATAACATGCCAGACAAAGCTTTATGCTGTGATGTTTTGTAACGCCAATACAGTTAGTCAATGCCCATCATTTTTTTTTTGTGCAAAGCACAGGGATGACTATTGATTTAATTAACTGGAGTTGAGACAAAGTTCAGTTACATAGTGCAATAATTCAAAGGATTTCACAGAATATGTTGTGAGAACAGAAAAACGCAGAACTGAACGAATTAGAGACAGCCCTGGAATCAGTGACTGATAGACTAATGGACAAGACTGCATATATATCAAACATCTGGGCAAAATTTTCTGTGTTACCAATATCTGAGATGCAATAGTTGTAAAACATATACAGGGGAGTCAGTTCTGTTTTTTCTTTCCATTATCAGATCAGCATTTCCTGTGTGGTTTCCAGAGAAATAATACTTTTTAATATAATTGCCTTTAAACGAATACGATGCTCTTTCTAAAAAGGCCACCATATAATATCACCAGTGATACATGTTATACTGTTTATGTGACTTTATGAATCTGGTTGTATCATTTGATCCCCTGCAAGTTCTTATTACATTCAATCCACTCTAGAAAAATGAGTGCCTCTGATAAGAATAAAAATAAGTTCATTTTCAACTATAAACAAATAAAAAGTTCTTTTTTCCACTGTTATCATGCACCAATGTTTTTATATATATATATATATATATATATATATATCTTTGTATATGTTTATGTGTCTACACTGTATACATAATACTAAAATATTAACAGCATTGCACCAAATTCATTTCTTTTAACAAATATTTTGTCTCAAAAATCTCTTCTTGGTTTGCAGATTTATTTAAATAAGTGGCTTTTAAGTTTGAAGTGTATTGCTCTTGTGAATTAATACAGTAATCAGAAATAATTATGTGAGAGTTGCTTTAAAAAACCTTAGTGAATCAAAGTGTTTCAAGATTCTGCTTGGCAGGGAAAAAGCTGCTGGCCTTTCCTGCTAGGTGGTTGATTGCAGAATATTCCTTTCTTCAGACCATCCTTTGCCCATTTTACTGTTAGCAGCATGTCAGATCTGCCACTGTCCAACAGTGAAGCTTAGTCTCACCTCCATATCCGTTACAACTATTTCCATCTTCAGTGAAGGGCTTGGCCTTCACTTTGCTTTCTAGAATTGCAGAGGGTTCAGTGGATCATAGAAAGGCCAAAGTTTTATATAGACATAGGCATACACATAAGCATAGACATGCATATAGCTATAGATACAGATGGTATATATACACACATACACATATATGTGTTTCTATATGTATTCATATGTCTCTTTATAGTCATATGTATATTTGTATATCTATATAGAATGAAAGTCTAGATCTATCATATATAAACAATACAATACACTAGACAATGTAAGAATTAGTTAAGAAACCAATTTTCAAAATAGGTCGAGTAGAGTAAAATATTTTTGAAGTATAAATATACTGTTGTCTTTCAAGATTATATTTCTTTTTTTTCTCAAAAATTTTATAAGTCATTTGTCTTAAAGTAGCAAGCTGAAGAAACTCTTCATGTTTTATTCTGTAATCTTGATACAGAATTGTGCATTGTGTATGTCAGGAGGCAGCTAAGTATGTAATTATTCAGACACTAACAGAGTTTTATTCATGTATAATAAAATTCATACAGCTGTTGTGCATAGTTTTATCCTGCATTAATTCAATGTGTTTCTACAAAGCACAAATGATGTGATGGACTCTTCATAGACTATGTTTAAGTGTCAGAGACTTCAAGAAAACATCTCAAATACAGATGGCTCTGGTATCTGGTAACATATATGGAACATAGGAAACAAACTGTTCTGGTAGTGACAAGAGGAAGATACTATGATGAGAAAGAATAAAGATTGGGACAGGTAGTTTGTGAGGAATGTAACAGAGAATCCCCTTCTGATGGTAAATGACAGTTTGTACAGAAATGTCGTTTCTTTCCTATGCAGCTTGCCAATTTCATTTGCATTCCTTGCAGTGAAAAGCTCTTAAATATTACGGAAGGATGAAAACAAGTATTTTTTTTCAGATAAAGCAATCAAGTAAAACTCCTTAGCTTACAGTGAAGGCTGAACATGATAAAAACTTTCAGAAGAATGTCTTAGAAAGTCACAGAGAAGGAAACGAGATCTTTATATGTGAGTGAAGTAACAAAATTAAGATGACCTTTAAAAACAATAAGAATTAAACAGTGCATGACTTAACAACAATCATCCAAATGACCTTAATTATAACTCTTGGCCATACAGAGGTGGTCCAGATGCACCCTTTAGCTCAGGATCTGATGGTTACTGAAACTGAAAGAACACAGGCTCTTTTTCTTACTTTCTTTCCTCAAGCATATGCAACTGGTCACTGTTGGAGATAGGATACTGCTTTAAAAAACCCCCATGTATCCTTCCCCATAAGGATATTATTATCTTATGACATAACCCATCCTTCCTTTTTTTCAGACCTACATTTTAAAGTACAATCTCTTTGAATGAAACAATTTTCCTGAATAAGTACAAACTAGATAAAGGCTGTTCCCTGGTACTGTTTGGTAAGTCTTGCCAATTAACATAAATATTTCAGAACAATGTTAAACAAGGTTTTACTTTCATCATTTGTCTGTGGAGAATAGCAACAGCAGTCTAAAAACTTCTAATTTCATGCATATCTAGTAATTTTTTCAGTGTTTAATTTTATACTTTACCTTTAAAATACTCTGTGCTCTTACCTTCTGTAGTTCACAGTTAAGGATGTGTTTGGCTTCACAACAAAATAGCTGTATAAATTTTTCATGATTCACTATGAGACCACTTATACAGAGTGACCAGTGTAAAAGCAGTTTGAATTGCTTTAGTTAGCAATATTTCTTAGCTTTTTACGGGCACTGGCTCTATTGCATGTTGCTGTTATTTTTGGTGGCAGCAGAGACATATTAGTAAATGTCCAATTTATTGGTCTAACTTGGGTTCATTATGAACTTTCGACACTTTTAACAGAGCAATACGTAGAGCATAATAGATGCTCATAATTTATTTATTTTAAATTGCTTAGCAAATTTATTTTTCTTTTTCATCAGTTTTTCATCCTATCTGTTCTACTTCCATTATCAAATAAGACCTGTCACATGAATCTCTCATCTTTGTTGAATGTCATGATTCTTCACATATTCAGTAAAAATACAGTAAAATAAAATAAATAAACAAAAAAATCTAACCCTTCTTTCATTTTTACATATTTCTGACAAGATATTTTTGAAGATGCTTTTTATAGCACATTTTGATGTGACACTGACACATAATTTTTTTCGCTCTTCTGTTTTTTTGTTTGCATCCTCTTATCATATTTTTATAAATAAAAAGATCTTGTGCTTTATTGATATATGTTGAAAATAGAAGAGAAAGAAAGATTTGTAAAACAAGTATTGAAGTTATTAAATGGTTCAAAACAAACCAATATCGTTTCTGAGGTAACTGTCACACTATAGAACTGAAGTAAGGTCGGTTGAATAACAAGCAACTCGGGAATTAAATGTACGTGGTGTATTCATCCAGAAGTATGAAGTGAGACATAAAGTTGGTAAAAGGTAATATGAGAAGAGTAAGTAGGAAATGGTCAAAACATTAGAAAAACAGAGGTGTAAATATGTAAAACGATGCAAAGAAGGTGTAAATGCACAAAAAGGTTCAAAACCATCAAATACTTCATTCAAAATATAGTAAATAAAGAAGAGCAATGGCATGCTGTCGTGGTTTGAATTAGAACCAAACATTCTTTTCAGTGACTTTACCTTTCAGCTGAGTCTCTGCTAACTAATTGCACTTTCTGAAGCTAACAACATGTTTTCGCAGACAATGTCTGCTTCTAGCAGTGATAACTCTTGATGTTTAGAGTTATTACTAAGGATCGTTGTGCAGACCAAGGTCACTGCTGGATCTTGCGTACCCCATCAGGAGGTGCAGAAAGTGAAAGGCCGCACCTGTGGGGAGGAGCAGCCAGGACAGGTGACCCTAAACTGACTAACGAGGTATTCCATCCCATATAGGCAATAATCATAAAGCTGAGGGATCAGGAATGTCTTGATCCTCTGTCTTCTTGGCCCTTCCCTTCAGCCTTCCCTTCTTGACCCTTCTCAGTTCTTCTCGTTCCTTCTTCACCCTTCTCAGCATGGGCTGGCATCCGAGGAGGACTTGGTCCATTCTGTCTTTGGTCCTGATTCACGTGTTCCTGAACCCAGCTCCTGAACCTGATTCCCGTCTGCTGCTGAGCCCAGTCTGGGACTTCCCCAGTGTCTGCTCCACAGCCTCAGTGGTGACGGTGACGTAATTGCCATTGGGGGGAGGTTGGTTTCGATACCGACTTTGTTTATATTTGTATATATTCCATTTTATTACCTTCATTAAAGCTGTTTTAGTTTTCTTTTCTAATCTGGAAACCTCTCTCTCATTCCCTCCCTCTCCCATTTGGGAGGGGAGGGGGTCAACAGCAATCCATAGGTCTCTCTCACTTATCTTCTTGCTCTTCCTCTATTTAGTGGGAGAAAGAGGGGTTAACAGAGAGCATATGTTGTAGGTCTGGTGGACTGACCCTAAACCTTGATACATGCATATAAGCAGATCTGAAGAGAAGCAGAAGAGAATCAAATAGAAAACATCCAGTCTCAAACAGAAAAAAAA
>VYZX01011054.1:0-18039 GCA_013401335.1 Brachypteracias leptosomus | reverse complement strand
ATAATATAATATAATATAATATAATATAATATAATATAACTTAGGGAAAAGTGTGAGGAATGACCAGATGTGTGGAACGGCTTCCTAAAACTGAACTTTAAAGTTATGGCTCTTCATTTTGGAAAATGGGCAACGGAAGAGACTATGATGGACATCTATAAAATCATTAGTGGTATGGAAGGATGAAAAGGAAGCAGCTGTCTAGTGTTTATTTCTGTAGTAAAATCAGGGACTATCTATTGAAACCAGCATTTGACAGCTACAAGTTTGTTTTTTTTCTTTCAAGAAGATGTGTTTGTTCTGATAGTGTCAGAGTAAGTGGGAGAAGCTCAGGAAAATTTTGGATGTCAAGGCTGAAATGGATAGAAGTAAAGACTGGACAAGTTCAGAAAAGATAAATCTTCTGAAGGTTAATGATTGCACATAAGCTGCCTCTTCTCATTTTCCACAGTCATCTACTTCGGGCTAGGTCTAGGAAGGAAAAAAAAAAAAAGAAAAAGGACTGATTTCGCTGAACTTTTTAAAAATTCTCAACCTTTTATGTTCTTGTCATTGCTGGGCTTTGTGTAGATTGATGATTTTTATCCATTAAATCCCACTCCCAGCCTTATCGCTCTAGTAATAACTCAGTGTTTCCCCATCCCTACACAGTTTACAACATAACTGGATCACTCCAACTTCCTCAGGCTAATCTCTACTGCATCCCATATTTCCTTTCCCTTTGCCATTGTTTTGACTCCTAGCAGTATATGCTGCAGCAGTACCAATATTATATATGCTTGTGTAGTACAATATCCCAGTTTGCCAAAGGACTAATGTTTGTTGCCAAAGGATACATTTTTGTCATAGAAAGNGGACTTCCCCAGTGTCTGCTCCACAGCCTCAGTGGTGACGGTGACGTAATTGCCATTGGGGGGAGGTTGGTTTCGATACCGACTTTGTTTATATTTGTATATATTCCATTTTATTACCTTCATTAAAGCTGTTTTAGTTTTCTTTTCTAATCTGGAAACCTCTCTCTCATTCCCTCCCTCTCCCATTTGGGAGGGGAGGGGGTCAACAGCAATCCATAGGTCTCTCTCACTTATCTTCTTGCTCTTCCTCTATTTAGTGGGAGAAAGAGGGGTTAACAGAGAGCATATGTTGTAGGTCTGGTGGACTGACCCTAAACCTTGATACATGCATATAAGCAGATCTGAAGAGAAGCAGAAGAGAATCAAATAGAAAACATCCAGTCTCAAACAGAAAAAAAAAAAAAAAAGATAAATTCAAATAATCATAAATAAAATGTAAAAACATCAAACAAAGGAAAAAAGATAGCATCCTATCAATAGTATAGAAAACATAGATATTGCAAAGAATAGAGTAGAAACATTTTATTTTACACTGACGACTATTTACGATGCTTATTACAGTCTTACTAGCTTGTCTGAAATTTTTCTGTTACTTCACTGTGTTCTATTAATATATGTTGTTCTGTTTTCTTGTTTAACAATCTAAGATACAGTTTTGTATGGTCACATTCATTATTACTTATTCTAGGTCAAACTTTATTTTATTTCTTCATTAATACCAAGTAAGCACATTCTAAGTATAACAAGATTTTACATGCCCTTAATTGACGAATTTTCCATCCAAGTAAAATGTACATGTCTAGGAAAAAATACTTGCTTCATACATTCATGACACTTTTATGCAGCAAATAATTTTTAATAGTCTCTGATCTGCCATTTAGCCATTTCTGAGCTGCAAAACAGTAATCAAGTTATATCTCTAGAGGACTAAGAGTTATTCTATAAGCAGTGTAAATCTTACAGTTCAATGTCTCTTTAATAGCACACATTATATAATAGAATGTATTACACAGTNAAAAAAAAAAAAAGAAAAAGGACTGATTTCGCTGAACTTTTTAAAAATTCTCAACCTTTTATGTTCTTGTCATTGCTGGGCTTTGTGTAGATTGATGATTTTTATCCATTAAATCCCACTCCCAGCCTTATCGCTCTAGTAATAACTCAGTGTTTCCCCATCCCTACACAGTTTACAACATAACTGGATCACTCCAACTTCCTCAGGCTAATCTCTACTGCATCCCATATTTCCTTTCCCTTTGCCATTGTTTTGACTCCTAGCAGTATATGCTGCAGCAGTACCAATATTATATATGCTTGTGTAGTACAATATCCCAGTTTGCCAAAGGACTAATGTTTGTTGCCAAAGGATACATTTTTGTCATAGAAAGCACTTCAAATATCTGTCACTAAACAAGTAAATGAATAATATCTGTTTTAATTGTTGGACAAATATTTTGTCCTTTGAATCAGTCTATTAAAGATGAAATGTCCAACTCTCTAATATGTGCTAAGAATTTTTATTTTGATCTTTTAGCTGAAACATTTATTTCCATATAAGGGCTCAGTGTGTACAAAATATATTTTCTGAAAGAAAAAGCTTATTTTGAAAATACATCAATCTGTTAAATTCTTATGGTAGAGTCAGATGTAGTGCAGTGTTGCCTGCACTCTGGCAACAGAGGAGCTAAACATAGTGCAAGACAGAATGGAAACCCCTTAGACTAACAGCCTATGCTTTAGCTCATGATAAATCATGCTTCAAAACAGAAGAAGCAAAGAACTAAATATCACTTTTAAAATTTCCAGTGTACTTGACTCAATGTTATTGACTAGGTGCTTCACAAGGCAAAAAATATATGCATATATATGCTTATCTGTCATAGTTTAACTCTGGTCTGCAACTAAACACCACACAGTTGCTCGGCCACTCCCCCTCACAGCAGGGCACGAAGAAGAGAATTGGAAGGGTAAAAGTGAGAAAACTCATGGGTTGAGATTAGAACAGTTTAATAATTTAAATATACTATACAATACTATAATAATAGTAGTAATAATAATAACAATAATTGAAAAGGAAAATAACAAAGAGAGAAATAAAACCCAAGAAAAACAAATAATACAAATGGAAATAATTGCTCACCACCAACTGACCAATGCCCATCCAGTCCCTGAGCCACAGGCTTCTGGCCAACTTTCTGGTTAATTTATTGCTGAGCATGATGTCATACGATATGGAATATCCCTTTGATCAGTTGGGGTCAGCTGTCCCAGCTGTGGTCTCCTCCCAACTATTTGTGCACCTGCAGCCTACTCGCTGGTTGGGTGGGGTGAGAAGCAGAAAAGGCCTTGACTCTGTGTGATCATTGCTCAGCAACAATTAAAATATCTCTATGTTATCAACACCATTTTCAGTACAAATTCAAAACACATCCCCATACTAACTGAGAAAAGAAGAAAATTAACTCTACCATAGCTAATACCAGCACATCATCTAATATATGTTTAAGTCATTCATGATTGTTTAGTCACAATCGCTAGATGTATTTTAAGGTATTTGTGACTCCTATACTTCATATCCAGTTTTATTTATAAAAACCTAAAGCATACACTTCTGTATGAATAACTTAAAATTTCTGGTTATTTCTGTGGTGTCAGAGAAACACACCCCATACACATATACCTATACACAAATGAAGAAACCATTTTACAATGAGACCACATTAATTTTCCATGCCATGACTCTGTTATTTCGCTCAAATTTTAAATTAGAAAAGTACATCTTTGTTTTGGAAAAGACTAGAAAAAATATAAAGATGTATTTTAGAAGCTGTGAGAATGTATGGGTTGGAAAGCTGGTATTAATTCAATTTTTAGTTATCACTGCTGGCAGTTGAATATTCTATACATACATGTGTGTATATTATAGTGGTGGTTTAAACCCTGCCAAGACCCAGGCACCACGTAGCTACTGCCTCCCCACTCCAGGACGGGAGGAAAGAGGGAGAAATATCCAAACCCTGTGGGTTGAGATAAGGAGAATTTAGTACAGCGATGCAAAAGCAACAGTCAGAACAACAATAGTGACAATAACAAAGTGTACAAAACAAGAGATATAAAACATATAGACGGCGAGGATACAGATCAGGACAAAGCTGCTGCTTGGACTGCCTGCCACTGGTGTGCTGGACATGATGTTGTCAGCATGGTATGGAATAGCCCAACTCCTGGTGAAAATTAACATTACCCTTGCTGAACCAGGACAATTACATACATACTACCTTTTTTCCCAGAACTCTACCTGAAAACCACAAAGTCTTTATTTCACTAGAAGATACATAAGACTATGCGGCGGGAGATCAATGGACAACGTGTACACGGATTAATATAATCCAAGCATTGCCGTTTATTGCCCAAAGCTCACTCATTATATACCCGCCAGCGCTAACCACGAGCTGGAAGCACAACTCTAATTGGTAACAAACTCTGCCAGGCGCTAAGCAACATCTCTTGATTGGCCAGGCACTGCTCTCAAGGTGCCTCCCTTGGTTCTGCCTTCTGACTCCATTTTCTTGCTGCTTCACTCCTGTGTCACGTGCCACACGTGGCTGTCCCCGTGTGTCCTTGTTTACACCCTCCCTGTCACCGTCCTTGTGTGTGTCCTTGTTTACATCTTCCCTGTAACCATCCTTACGGGCGCCGCCAAGTCTGGGTTTGCTCACATGCCCATTCTTATGGAGATACCTCTCCACAAGACTAAATATAAATATTATATGAGATAAAGATTAAATAAGGGACATATCAATGATGTTTTTTGAGAATTTTAAAAATAACATACTCAGAATATAGATTACTAAAAGAAAAAGAAAGCCCAATTTTTAGAGATTCTCATAACTTCCATATAGCCATATAAGATGGGATTCTTTTCATCTAACCTTGCTTGTCTGCAATGTAAATATTTACATATGAGCTAATCATGCCAGACACCTTGTTCAGTGTAAAGAAATAGGTAGTTCTGGGGTAAAAGTCTTCTCATACTGAAGCAGTATAAAACAATCCAGCTGTACTGTGCACTTAGAGGTACTCTTCTGTCTCCACTGTGCATGGAAGGAGTCTGTTTTCATTAGCTCAGACATAGGTATCTGCACTATGGATGTTTAAGTTTGATGATATTAATCCAACGCTGTGAAATGGGATCAGAGGTACAAGACCCCTATGTACTCACTAGCCCAAAGTGTGAATAAGGAGGGTTGATCATTTCTAATTTCTTGTGGATATCTGACCCTCACTTCCATGCTGGAAGAGAAGTTGTAGGATTCTGAGCAGCTTTAGAAACTCAGTCTCTCAAGCAAATAGATGAGATTTTTCAGCACTCCTGTTTTCATGGTTTATCTTATCTGATGTAAATAATTTACAGTAATATATGTGAGAACAGCAGGTCTGAGGGGGCTGGTGTGAGATTCAGGTCTAAAATGAGGGCTGTCTTTTCTAATGAGGGGCAGTTGAGAGCTACCATATGCTCCTAACTTTCAAATTAGTAGAGCCATCTGTTAAATAAGTTGTCATTTTCTTTTTCTTATTTTTTTTTTTTTTCATTTTACTACTTTACTTTTTTAATTACATTGAATAATTAAGCATAGATCCTACTTCTAAGTTTTTTACCTGGATGTTTCAAAGCTTTTAAAATGAGATTCATTAGATTTTGACAAAGATACATCTCCTTGAAAAATTTGAAGATAGTGAACTGCTCTCCCTAAGAGTTTGGTTTATTAGTTATTATCTATGGTCTTTCACATCACAGAAACTGTGAAGACCTGCAGATCCCAGCTTAGCTATTCATATATTTATGTTTGAAGCCTATTAAAAGCCCCAAACACATTTGTTTTCATGGCAAAAAGTGTCAGGTCTCTGAGAGGTGTAAAGAGCATACATAGAAGAAATTTGTATTTCCGAAACTCACGGCTGTATCCATCTTGAAATTTAATTCTTTCTACACAGGAAAGTCTGTGTTACTATTTTTACAAAAAAAACAACAACCCCAAAACCCCCCAAAACCACAACCCCAAACAAAACACTTACAATAAATTATATTAATTTTATAAATTGAATTGAGTTATTCCAAATTTTGAAGCTTTTCACTTTTGGTAAAAATTTAGTGGTTTGGCATGTCTTGGGATATTTTAGGAACATGTAGCTGCTTAGAAACTTTAACTTTTGTCCATCTGTGAAGTTATAGCTTGCCTTGGACATACTAACAACTTCATCTTTTCCATCTGTGCAGATGCCTGTAGCATGCAAGTTGGTTATAAAAACTTGGTTATAACTATTTCATACAGCTTTGCTTACACACTTACTTGCTTAGCATTTATTTATCTTTTCCTTGTTCAAAAGACCTATAAGCCTTTTTTATTATTATTTATTTTCCTCCACCCATTCAATGGATATAAATCTACAGCTGCATGTTATGCTTGAACTGTTACAGTTCTCTTCACCTTGCTCATCTTCTGCCTTTCTCTTTGTCTGCTTCTGTCCTAGCTGACATAACTTTCTGTCAAATTAGCTTTTCCTTTTTTTTTTTTCACTTTGTTTCCCCATTGACTGGGTAGTTTTTCCAATGTTTCAATGAGCTGACTCAATTCAGCAAGAATATAAATGAAAATCAGAATCAGCTTGAGGGAGATACTGAGAGTATACAGCTTGGCAAGGAGAAAGAAAGAGAAAGTGCAGAACAATCTCTCTATCTTTCAGAGGTAGGCTGAAAAGGCACCTTATTATTTCATCCTTCAGCTGTCCCCAGCACAGCAACTTTTCTTAACCTTATATTACTTTAAAAGGAAAATCTTCAGTTGCATTTTCTTAAGAGAAATCAATAACCAATTAGGAACACTTACAGCCTAAGAATGTAAAAGTTTGTCTCTACATCTCTTACTGCTAATAGCAAAGTAAATATGGTGAACTGCAGGTTTACAGGTCCTATACAAATTTTCAGTTGCTGAAGTTTTCTCTATGCCATTTCTAGCTGGTGTATGTGGCTGCAGTAAACTAGATACCTAGTTCAGCCTCACCTCTATGCCTGATAAGATCATGGAACAGGTCATCCTGGAAAATGGATGACAGTGAGGGCCTTACAGACAGCCAACATGGCTTCACCATGGGCAAATCTGATGGTCTTCTATGATGGAGCGGTTGCATCAGCGGAAAAGGGAAGAGCTACTAGTGTCATCTACCTTGACTTCTGTAGGGCCTTTGACAAATTCCAAATTCCACACAACATTATTGCTACTAAAATGGAGAGAGATGGGTTTGATGGATGGGCTATTCAATGGATAAGGAATTGGCTGGATGATTGCATCCGAAGAGTTGCACTCAATGGCTCTATGTCTAAATGGAGGTCAGTAACAAGCAGTGTCCCTCAAGGTTCTGTTCTTCACTGGAATAGGTACTGTTAAATATAATATTAATGACATAATGTGGATGACACCAAGCTGAGTCGTGCAGTTGATTCACCAGAGGGAAGAGATGTCATCCAGAGCGACCTAAACAGGCTTGAGGAGTGAGGTCATGCAAAACTCATGAAGTTTAATTAGGCCAAGTGCAAGGTCCTGCAACTGGGTCAGCGTAATCCCCCAAATCAGTACAAACTAGGGGATGAATGGATTGAGAGCAGTCTCTTGGAGAAGGACTTGGGGATACTGGTTGATGAAAAATTAAACATGAGCAGGCAACATGTGCTTGAAGCCTAGAAAGCCAATTGTATCCTGGGCTGCATGAAGAGAAGTATGGCCAGCAGGTTAAGGGAGGAAAATTTCCCTCTCTACTCCACTGTCATGAGAAGCCCACCTGGAGTACTATTCCAGGTCTGGAGTCCCCAGAATAAGAAAGACATGGACTTGTTGGAGCGATCCAGAGGAGGACCATAAAAATGACCAGAGGAGTAGAACACTTCCCCTATGAGAAAAAACAGAATTGGGGTTGTTCAGCCTGGAGAAGGCTCTGGGGACACCTTATCGTGGCCTTTCAATACTTAAAGAGGGTTTATAATAAAAATGGAGGAATAGTGTTTACCAAGGCCTGTAGTAATAGGAGAAGAGGTAACAGCTTTTAAATAAAAGAAAGTGAATTCAAATTGGACATAAGGAAGAAACTCTTTACTGTGAAGGTGGCAAGACATTGGATCGGGTTACCCAGAGAAGTTGTGAATGTCACATCATTAGAAGTGTGCAAGGTCAGGATGGATGGAGCTTTGAATAATCTTATCTAATGGAAGATGCCCCTGTCTATGGTAGGGAGGTTGCAAATAGTTCCTTCCAACTCAAACCATTCTATGATTCTATCACTGTATGATTTTGCAAACAAGGAATCTTTGGATGGCAACTCACACTAATACATAGATGAATGGTTTGGGACATGGATGACTTCAGACACAGTCTTTACTCTGCCAACATGAAATATATAAAAATTCATATGTTGCTATGAACCTATTTTACTCTTCATCTAGGTATCAGTAATTTTTCTTTCAGTTTCCTTCTTTATAATATTCGGAGAAAGAAGGAGGGTTTTTTTTGGTTTTGAGCCCCTGACATAAGCGAAATGTTGCTCTTTCTGTCAAGGCTTAGGATCAGTCTGCTAGACTTAGATGCTATGACATCCTCCAAAAAAGGTATGAGAAAGGGAATAAGGGATAGAGACTTATGGATCACTGTTGTCCCTCCTCCTCTCCCAAATGGGAGAGAAAGGGAATGAAAGAGAGAACTCTGGATTAGAAAAGAAAACTTAAACAGCTTTAATTAAAATAATAACAATAATAATAATAAAAATAAATGGCATATATACAAATATATAGAAAACCCATATCCAACCTAACCCCTCCTCATGGCAATTACATCACTTTCACCACTGAGGATGTGGAGTGGTCATTGGGAAAGTCCCAGACTGGGCTCAGCGGCAGACGGGAACCAGGTTCAGGAGCCAGGTTCTGGAATACCTCACTGGCCAGTTTAGGGTCACCTGTCCTAGGTGCTCCTCTCCCAGGTGTTACCTTTCACTTTCTGCACCCCTTGATGAGGTAAACAATATCTAGCAGTGACCTTGGTCTGCAAACCAACCCTTGGTAATAACTCTAAACATGGAGCGTTATCACTGCTAGAAGCAGACACTGAAAAATGCTGTTAGCTTCAGAAAGTTCAGTTAGAAGAGACTTGGCTGAAAAGTAAAATCACTGAACAGAATTAGTTCTGTTCTAACTCAAACCAGGACAAAGGCTTACATTTGAAGAAATTTCCCCAAAATTTTCAGCCTATGTCCTTTAATATTTTAGTTAAGAGTTCAAGAATATTTACTTGCAAAGTAATAAATATGGTGAAAACCTAAGATTTTTCCTGTACTGCTCTGCTGTCACTTACGTTCAGGTTTATGATTGTTTTTACATTTTCTCAAAAGAAGAAGTAAAAAATGAGTTAGTTTCTAGGTTGAAGATTCCAGATTTATGGAGTTTTATCTGGCTAGTTGCCATGGAGGTTAATTACTGTTGAGATAAGCCCTAAGGATTATGGAATTTAAAAACACAGAAAAAGTGCTATTCTTTGTTATATAAGGAATAAGTTCCCAAACCACTCAGATGTCCTCATTAGGAACAGCAAAAGGAACAGCAATAACCTGGGACAGCTGCAGTATTTTTCTTTCCTAGTGATGTTTCAGGTGAAATGCCCCTATTACATTTGTAATCTTTATCCCCTTCCCTTAGGGAATGGGAGGAGTTAATGTGATGCCTCTTTTCTTGGTTATGAAGCCTTTCTTTTGTTGCTTTAGCTAAATTCTCTCTTTGATTTATAGCTATATTTAACACCAGCATTTTCTGAGCCATCAGCAAAATTATTCAAAATATCAACAAGAAGAAATGGTAATATGAACAGGGAAGATGCTTTGATTGCTTTCTGCACTAGGTCACATAATTTTAAAAAGAGGTGTTAAAAATGAGGTTATAATTCTTGTTAAAATACAAACATTGGAAACATAAAAAGGTCTCCTTCTCTTTGATCTGTATTAGGAAAAAGGGGGTAAAGTTTTATCAGCTTCAATGGATTTTATTTTCACTATGGAGAATTTAACATAGCTGTACATTTGATTCAGTTGAATAGCATGTCTTCAAATGCCCAGAATGAACTATGGAGGATGTTATGCACTTAAATTTAATAACTAAAAAGGCAGAAAAAATTTAAATTTCCTCAGTCTCTCCCCAAGGAAGATGTGTTATCTTTCTAATTCCTGTGGTAGAAACCAGTTTTTTAGATACATCTTTCAGACCCTAACAGTATTCTTAATCTCTAGGGGTTTTTAAAGTTACTATAAAACTACAATAAATTAATACAAAACTAAATGTGTTGGAAACTTGATTAAAATAGAGCACACACTGAAGAAATATTATGAACCATATTCAGCTGACAGATCTGCAAGAAAACTGGCACTGTATTTGCAGCAATTAATTACCTTCTTGTCAAAAATATTTGAAATTGGTTCATTTATTATCTAAAAAAAACAAGGATTAGGAGAACCTTTGCTTCTTCTGGCGTTTTTTAAACAGTTTATACGAAAAACATTTTTCTGTAAAATTTTATTTAAAACCAAACACAAATTTAATCACTCTTTTCCTTTCTTGAGATCATTGTCCATTCTATAGAACTGTTAATAACTACAGGAAACATATTTCTTTACTTTTCAATCATTTTACCAGCCAGCTACATAAACATTCAGGTAATCACATTTAAGAAGATTAATAACATGTAATTTAGGAGTGAGATTCAGTTTGTCTTTTCAGCTTTTTAGACTGATATTTAGTCTCTGTGATGGTAGTGACTAGGGGTTGATAAAATTTAGACACATACACACAGCAGTCTAGTGCTATTTGAAACACAGCATATTAGCTAACCTCCAGCTTCCACTGCAAAACTGTGTGGGTATTCCGTAAGTCTTGTGTAAGATCATCCTATCCCATAAGCATTTATTTTATTATGTGTCAAATGGCAGTAGATACCATGAATTAAGTTCAAGATCTCTGTGGACAGTAATGGAAAGTTAGATATCTACCTCAGTGCAGATACTTGCATTTAGAGAACTAATTTAAGTGGTTTGCCTCACTCCTAAATTTGGATACCTTAATTTCACATCAAATCCCACTCAGGTCTTGATTCAGTTGCTGAAACATGGGCATCTGGTACTGTCTGAGGAACTCAAGGGTATCTGAGACACCCCCATAAGGCTGGTAGAAATGACACACTGGACTTTTTTAATCAGGAGCTTTGGCTGGAACAGTTTGAATATAATTATTAGAAGGTTATTTTCTGGCATAAACAGAAATGTTTAGTTTAATTTGTGTAACAAAGCCAGCAACTTAGGCTGGTAGATATGGCACATTCACANACACCCCAGGATGCCATTGGCCTTCTTGGCCACAAGGGCACAGTGCTGGCTCATGGTCATCCTGTTGTCCACCAGGACCCCCAGGTCCCTTTCCCCTACACTGCTCTCTAATAGGTCATTCCCCAATTTATACTGGAACCTGGGGTTGTTCCTGCCCAGATGCATTCCATTGTAGTAGACTTGCGCCACCCAGAAGCAGCAGCTAGAAACTTCGAAACCCAGGCAGAAGAGAGAGGCCCATATGTAGACAATTGAATGGAGCCCAGGGTGTTCACAACGGTTATGTTTAATTCTAAGCTTGTCATCCTAAATTCCATTTATAGCTAATGGAAAAAGAGTGGCACTCTTAGGACATAACTGATCTGACCCAATTTAGATGTGCTCATTAAAGGTCATACTCAAGAGACCTCTTTGAGTCAATGAGGGGCTGAAAATTGCATTAGAATAACTGTGAAAGCATTTTAAAGGAATTTTTGCAACTGTCTGTGCACTGGCTCCTCACATTGAAAGTGATAAGCATATTAGTTAGCTTATGTTGGGTAAAGTTAGTAGACAGACATGAGTTATGATAGACTCTAGAAGAAGCAGCTGCTGAGTTTGTGTGCACAGCGAGGGCTGACTGCTACTGTTTAGGAAAAAAAATGGAATAGGTGGCCCTGTAGGTCTCCTGTTGTCTGAGGTTAGGTCAAATAGACTCACTGAAAAGAGCTGGCAGCGATCACTTTTTTTCTGTCTGTGACATGAAGTCTTTGCCACAAACAGTACAATAGAAAGAATATTGAAGTTGAAAGATTTAGGGCAGCAGAGATTAGAGTAAGAAAGATTTCCATTAAGAAGGAAGTAGCTACAACTGTGAGGTTAAATATGACTGATACAACAGAAGCTAGAGGCAACTAGAGCAGTTGGCTGGGAGGGTCTGATCTCTGCTCAAGGACTGGTTGTGCATGGGTCAGCAAGTGTTGAGAAATTGCATTGTGCATTACTTGTCTTTCTTGGGTTTTAATTCTTTTTTTGTTGTTGTCTTCTTTTTCATAGCTATTATTATTTATTTTATTTTATTTCAATTATTAAACTGTTCTTATCTCAACCCACAAGTTTTACTTTTTTTTCCTTTTTGATTCTCCTCCCCATCCCACCAGGACAGGGGAAGAGTGAGTGAGCTGCTGCATGGTGCTTAGTTGCTGGTTAGGGTTAAACCATTCACATCTATGCAAGTAACACGTCGTTTTGTAGATTTGGATATTCTGCACCATGTCTAATACTGCTGGTTGTCAACACTGGATATTTGTAATTCTGAACTAGGAAAAAAATAATGGCTAGGTGTGGTAAAGGAAGTCAGGCACAGATTGTAAACCAACAAAAGAACACACTCTGAATCTGCAGGCAGTAAGGACACAGTAAGGGGTACTAGTTTTCAAGAATTCATGTCTAACCTTTACACAATTACTGAAGACAAAGCAGATGGGTTTTGGTAGAAGACTTTTAAACCACTGCTTCTCTGTAGTGAAATAACTTTTTAGAAAACTACTGAATTAAAGTGGTTGGCCTGTGGGCACTTGAGTCTAGCTGTTGTTCCAAGGCAAAAGCTCTAAGAATGTTTGCATATATATCTCTCTCTAAAGAAGACAGATACAAATAATGAAAGCAAGTTCTGTTGGAAAACAACTTGAGGTATACAAATCTAAACTTTTTAAAGCTCAAAGTAGAGGGTGTATGAATTATGCTGTAGTTGAAACCTGAATAGAAAATTACATTAAGAAACTGTCTGGTTGGATATTTGTTTTTGGAAGTTACTTAGTCCTGAGCAACTTTATAAATTCTGTTCTTAATTTTAGAATGAGACCCAAGTGATACAAAATTAGCTGCTGCTTTTTAAAGATCTGGGTCAGGAGCAAAACAAAGGTGAAAGCAGACTGACCTTCTATGAGACCTAGCTAGGGAGGCTTTAAGATGATTGCTATAGAGATAGTACAGGTAAACTATTGAAACAGTAGCTTCCAGTTAATTTCTAGTCAAATTTTGAACAAGTGTTGCAACTGTCAGGTTACTCTATGGTGACATATATAGATTACAGCCTGAAGGTAGCAAGCTAAAAGAGCAGGTCATATATGTAAGTATGGAAACCAGAGTATAAATGCTATCCCCTTCAAAACTCCATGGTTATATCTTGTTGTACTGCAAAAACGCATACATGAGAAGCAAGACTTTTATGAATCCTTTACCTATCTTGTATGATGCACCTTGCCATGGTTTCAGCTGGGATAATTTTCTTCTTTGTAGCTGGCCCAGCACTGTGTTTTTTATTTAGTATGAGAATAACGTTGATAACACACCGATGTTTTAGTTGTTGCTAGGTAGTGCTTATCCTAAGTTAAGGATTTTTCAGTTTCCTATGACCTGCCAGGTGCAGAAGAAGCTGGGAGGGAGCATGACCAGGACAGCTGACTCTAATTAGTCAAGTGATATTCCATGGCATAGAATGTCATACTCAGTGTATAAACTAAGGGGAGTTGACTGGGAGGGGCAGATTACTGCTTGGGCATTGGTCAGCAGGTGGTGAGCAGTTGCATTGTGCATCACTTGTCTTTTCCTGGGGTTTATTTATTTCTCTTTTTATTATATTCCTTTTCATTACTATTGTTATTATTATTATTGGTGTTGATATTATATTTTATTTTATTTTAGTTATTCAACTGTTCTTATCTCAACCCACAAGTTTTGGGGTTTTTTTCCTTTTCAACTCTCTTCCTTATCAGGGCAGTGGAGGAACAAGCCAGTGGCTGTGTGGTGCTTAGTTGCTAGCTGGGGTTAAACCATGACACACCTCTGAAGATCCTTACCAGCACCTAGAAGCAGCAGACTTTATTATATCAAGTGCTACAAACAGGTTAATAATAATAATAGAAAAAAAAAGTAAAATATCTCCTGACTCTATGAAGAAGTAGAAAACATGCAGAGATAGCTGTAGAAAGGCTACAATACTGCTAAAAGATTATGGCAGACTTCTTATGCAATGCTTTGGAAGTTAAAACTTTTAACTAAGTTAAGCTAAAAGAGGTGTAAAGGGAAGAAAAATTTAAAGAAATGGACAAGAGATCGTAAAGGAACAAATTTTTCACTTTGAACAAACATAACCGGTCAGTCAACAGAACCAGAGAGGTTTAATTAACCTTGGAGTACAAATGAGACCAAAAAACAGGGGTTTATCATGGAGTTTTTTTTTTTTCTTTTATTTATAGGTTTGCTTTTAATAAGCAGCTTTATACTAATAGTTAATAAAGTCTGGGCTTTGATGACCAACACCATTTCTTTGACAGGTGCAACAGGAAAGAGCCTGACTTTCTCAAGGTCTACTATGTAAAATCAGCAAAATTCAGTCCTAAAAGGTTGCTACATTCTAGTGTATCTGAATGTCTTAAAATTTATAGTAATTTTATTATCAAGACTTCTTTATTTTATAGAATGTGTTTGTAGCAATTTTAATGTTGCTACCAGCAGGTTGAGGGAGGTGATTCTTCCTCTCTGCTCAGAACTGCTGAGTCACATCAGGAGTGCTGGGCTTCTCAGTACAAAAGAGGAAATGATAGGACAAGTCCAGTGAAGGGATATACAGATAATTAAGAGTCTGGAGCACCTCTTGTATGAAAGGTTGAGAGAGCTGGAACTGTTCAGCCTGCAGAAGAGAAGACTCAAGGGGATCTTATTGATGTGTATAAAATCCTGGTGGCAAGTGAGTCAGATTTTCCTCGGTGGTGCCAGTGACGGAAAAGAGAACATGGGCATAAATTAAAAAGTATGGAATTCCATTTGAACATTTTTACTGTGAGGTTGGTCCAGCATTGGAACAGGACATCTAGAGAGGTTGTGGAGTCTTCATCCTTGGAGATATTGAAAACTCAACTAGACAGTCCTGAGCAATCTGACCCTGTTTCAGCAGGTGGGTTAGACTAGGTGATTCTTTGATTTCTGCCCATTTTTAAAATTTATACCACTAATGAATTTTTATTCCAATACTTATGATAACTTGTTTTGAATCTTTTAGTAAAATCTTTAAGCAGTTTTTGAGAAGCAGCTATTTGGAACAAAGCCAGGTGGGCAGGCTAGCCTGCCTTCCTGCCTTCCATCCATGCTTTGAAGATGAGAGGAGACATATCATGATGTGGAAAATCTCTCAATAAATAAATGCTTAAATTTCAGAGGTTGTCACCGAACTTTTACGTTGCATTTTACTTTATTACTTATCTTCATCCATATTAACTGTCTGGATCACATCCTTAGCATGTCAAAGGCAATTACAACTTAGCAGAGAGCTGTGAAACTGACAGTGGGATCAGACATTAAATGAGTCATAGACCTACCAATTCTACCAGTATCTTTCATAGTGGAAATACACATATATGAACAAAATAACAGAAAATGAGACAGTCTTTGCAAAATTTATTCAGGTAGCCAGTTTATGTAACACAGAAGAAATTACTCAAATAACAGCTTATTCAGTATCTCTATAGCAGACTGGAAAACTATGACTGTGGTATGTGATTAATACATTGTAGTATTGAACATTTATAAAGACATTTTTGTTAAGGTTTATTTATTTATTTGTTTATTTGAGGAGAGTATGGTGGAGAAACAAAAGTAGAGGGTCCTGAAAAGAAACAGCAGAAGAGATGATAAGAGATGCAAATCATGTAATCAGTGCTGTTTGAGGATACCTACTGGGCAGCTTTGTGCTTGATCACTGCAGACTTAATCCAGGACTGTAAACCAAACCTGTTGTGCTGAACATACCATAGAAGTTAAACATCTTTCCACAATCAGGAAAAAGAAATGTTTCCTGTGGCTAACAGGAGAACACCCAGACAAACAAAATGAGCATCTTGATATCATCATATCAGTGCACGCTCTAAGCTTGAGAGCATCGGAATCTATCCATTATTGCCTAAGTGGGTTTAGTGGTTTATTAAAATGCAATGTTAGTTGTTAAGACTCAGAATTGACAAGTGGGAGACCTAATGAAATTATTCTTTATGCTTTTTGTATCAGTGAGTATTTGGATTTGTCATTGCAAGGAGCAACTGATCCATGATCAGTCACTGCAAAAATATGGACTGATGGCTCTTGTACTGTTTTAAAAATGTCACTTGAATATGTAGATTGTCTAATCATTTTTGAGAGAGAAAATAACCTTTTCTTGCAGAAGTTTTGAAAAATTAAGTACTCTATGGTCAGTTCTGGAGAATGAGAAGAAATAATACTGATAGCTGCAATACTGTTAATATACTAATTTCTGAGATGACTGAATTATCTATCTGTTAAAATGAGACATATCATGTCAGCCAGTTCTATGTATTTTCAAATTTTAAACAGTCCACTTTCAAGTTTTTTGTATTCAGATAAAAAGAAGTATTGTACCTCCTCTTCCCTCCCCATCCACTTTGATGAGCAGTGGAAGTAAAATAGCATCAGCATCATCAGGATGTATAAAAACATCTCAGGGAAGAGTTCTGCATGCTTCAAAATTCTAGTTTCAATCAATATTGAATAAGAAAATTACCAAACTTCTTTCAATATGAATGATTTGACTTACCCTCAAAATGTTCCTGAATTGAGTAGTTCAGTGGACAAAATCATTTTACTAGTGCTAATAGGCCCAGCTTTACCATAGAGTAGCTCCTTGCTCTGTAGGTATTTTTTCAGTAAGTGGCTATTCATTATGGATGTTAATAAAAAAGGGAAAATAAAAATAATTTTAAAAAATCCTAAAGCTAACCAAATATTATTAATGTATAAAGAAGTAAATGCAGTAAGTTGTTACCTCTTTCTTTTGCTCTCAATAAATACCAAAGATTTGGGATCCCACAACACTAACAGACAGGTTGAGTCAGATGACCCAGAGCTATTAGTTTTTAAAACACAATTACAAGAATATTGTATCTTCAAATGGACATAATTATGAAAAAGATAAAGAAGTTTTGAATAAGGACCTCTAACTGCTCTTAGTCTTACAGTGAATATAGCATTCATTTCACCTATAAAATAAGTTACTCTATCTAAGACAATCACCCCAACCTGCTTTCAGAGTCAAGGGAGACAATTGGTCATTTACAGGGAAAGATAGACACCATATATTTTAGAAGTTTTCTTTAGAATGAATCACATCTTCTAAGTGCTTATTTCCCTCCACTAGCTATGAATAAAGGCTGACTGACAGATCTGACAAAGACTTTTGTGTTTAGTTAAATGAATCTCACTCTTGATGCCTTCTGGTGGTATTTGTCCAAACAAAGCATCCCTTCATTCCCCATTGCTCCTACAGTAGCTTGGAGTCTTGAACAATTGCAGTCAGCAATTGAATATCTACATTTTCCAGTACATACTTCTACATATGTAGAAGTACATACAGCCTCTGTCTGTGCATATGTGTGCCTGTATATGTATAAGACTGATTGCCAATGATAATATGTCTCTACATTATTCTGTAGAAAAAAGGAGGAAGAAATTAATTCCAGCTAGTCCACATTTGTCCACAAGCTAGACAAAGCGTAGGGTTTTGATTTCAGATATAAGAGAATAGGCTTAACTGCCCTTTTTTCATGATTCAGGGAACTTCCTATCCTGGAAACATGTATTATGAAGGCTTCCATCCTGCTGAGTGAAAGAAGGCCAACGAGCAAGCACAATGTTGAACTGATAGCTCGCTGTCCGTTTCCTTTTGCAACTACTCCAGCTAGTTCACTCTGAGACCAAGTCTACTTGTTGTGGTTTAAGGTTT
>VYZX01011038.1:5951-17469 GCA_013401335.1 Brachypteracias leptosomus | reverse complement strand
ATAAGTCTCCACCTCTAAAAGTAGAAGAGAGGAATTTTAATGGCTTGACCACACACTGGCTTGACTCACATTGTGCTTAACAAAGTGCAGTTAGAATTTCTTTGCAGTATTTTTCAAAACTTGGAAGCCAATTAAGCAGTGAGGAATGGATTAATCTAAATTGTAATGCAGATAGAATGTTCATTAATTACAATGACTTTGGTAATGAGTGAACTATAATTTGAGGCCCATGTAGAGCAAACATAATGTCAGATATTCTGCAGGTTGGAATACNTACTCAGTGAAGCAGGTTTTACTGGATAAGAATTTCAGAGAGATAGAGGACCTTAATAGCTACAGCTGTATCTATTCCTGTGTAAAACATGATTACCGTATCCCAGCATAAAGAATATTAGCTCAGAAAGTGTTTTGAATACATTAGTTATTAAAAAGAGCTATTAAAACATATCCAATTTCCATTTTAACTAGATTGTCACTTCACAACTTGCCCTGAACAAGGACAGCACATTAGCAACCCTTCTTCCCGAGAAAAACATATTATACATTAAATCTTAATATGTTCTAGTTCTCTTCTTCAGCAATAGAGTGACCCATTGGTTATTCGAGCTAGTAGATCTGAATTATATTGCCTCAAATATACCAATAAGAGCACTGAGGACTGCTTTATCCTCTTCACTGTTACCTGTAATTAAACAAATAATCATTATAGGAAGGTTATGGGATGTTCTGAAGGGAACTCATCCTGTATAGTTTTATATGCCTGTGATATAGTTGGTTAAATGTGAGCAAGTCATTACCTCTCCTATTCTAACAAGGGGAAAGGAACTGGTATTTTGCAGACATTCTCAGATGTCTGCTTTATGATGATTTTTTTTTTTTTTTGTGATACTTGAAGGTAGGTTGAAATACATCTCTTCTGCTATGACTCTTTTTCACCCTGTTCAAGTGCAGAAGACAATGGACAATTTTTAAAGTAAATAAAATCTAATATTGTTCACTAAACCTAAAGGAGACTAGAAGTTCTCAGTAGCATACTTAGCATACTCTAATAAATGCTATTACAGCAATGGGAATATCCTGACGTCATGACAGTGAACCTCACAGCTCCAGGATGCAGAAAAGTCTTTAATTTCTTCTAATATAATTTTTTAATTCATGTTACCTATATACTTTTTGCTCTTCAGGCATCATCTGCCTCACTAAAATACATATATGATCAAAACAGAAAAGCTAAAAGGAAACAATCTACCAAGAATTGTTAAAAAAATAAAATTAGTTTCTATAAATATTGTCTTGTGAAAGTAAAATTTCTTAGTGTAGGAATTACACATTAATATAAAGATTTATACTAACTTCATTGAAGTTTGACTGTACTGCACCAAATATGACCTTCATCTATCACAATTCTTAAATATATGTTTGTTTTTAAGTAAGTAAATAATATCCTTGACTTCATGGACACTATTTACACTCTTAAACAAGTTCCCATATGCTTTGTAGATTTGGGCCCAAGTACTCAGAGCACAGAATCTAAAGGAGAAAAACAGCCAAAACTTTGTTACTTTTCCATAAACTTAACCTCTGCTCTATCGACTGCTTAGGTAATGGAATGATCAATAACTATTTAAAGTTTTACTCAGGTTAATCATTACATAGAAACAAGTTGAAGATTAAGTGAAATGCCTGCCTGAGGTATGTGCCTGCACTTTTCACACAGCTAGAGATAAACCTTCAACTGTGATATTTAAATTAGTGAGCCTAAGTCAAGAATAAACAGTTCTGTAAGTGGAAAGCTTTTTCTAACACTTCCCACCCCTCCTCAAATACGACAATGGTAAAGATTATCTCATAGGCTTATCATATAGGCACTTTATTTTTTTCCACTTACGAGATCTTTACACCACTAGTAACAGATCTTCCTTATGTAAATGGCCATATTAAAATATCTTCCAGAACACTACTGAAGCAAATTCTGTTCACTAGCTTTATATTTTCATTGTGGTGTCAGAAGTTCTTCTATTTTCTTTCCTTCTCATGTTCATCCTTAAGAATCAAATTTTCTGACTATTAGCATCTCATATATTTTGAATTTCTGAGTTCTGTCCCACTTAGACCTTTTTATTATTCAGTAATGTGGTTTCCTAGCTATTGCTGTCTTACCTTGTTTATGATTCTCTTAAATTCCTTGGAACACAGAAAATAACATGCCAACTGAAATCTATGGCATCATATTGAGAATGTCTATATAATTTGATATTACAGTCCTCTATAGAATTCACAGCAAGTCTGACACAGAAATCTGAACACAATTTCTCATGAACAAAATTACGTTAGTTAATGACACAACATGAATCTGTTCTGATGAGAATGTTTTATTCGGAGCAATCTTTGGTTTACGACTTAGTGCCAGTATTCTTCAGGATGTTGTAGTTGGGCTTGCATTGCATTTATTTTCAGTTCACCTGTTAAAAATGGGAAAGTACTGAGTAAAACAGAGAAGAACAGAAACAAAACCTACAGCTCAGTCTCAGGATGTTCGAGGATAGTTCACATATTTATCATTTGGCCTGCCCTGCATTCTTCAGGTATAAGGATAAAAATCCTAAAATGGATGAGGCAGTAACTAATGGAATCAAGTTCTTAACAACTGTTAAGCTTTGGCCGCTATTAAAATGTAAATAGCAAATAGTGTCTTGAGTGAAAGTCTGTTCAGGGAGGATTTCACTTCATCTGCATGGCTCTGAAATGAAGAACTATTTGAAGGACTATATCACCTGTTCTCAGGTCTCCTACGGGACAGAACCACTTAGACAGAAAGGTGGACAATACCAGTTTTATAAGAGTTGGGATGAGACCTACCAGATTCAGGAAGAGAAGTGACAGATAAAAATTGACACTGTTAGGGACACTGCAATTATTTTATTCATGGAACATCTGGGACTGTATGTCTAGTACAGCAGCAAGAACAAGAAATGTTAATTCAGTGATCAGTCATGGCTCCCACTGAGTCACGCTAACAAAAACATTGTGGGACAGCAGTAAAAGCATCTGCAGGTCAGTTGAGAAGTTTGAGATAGCCTTATTTTTTTCCTTCTCAAGGATTATGTAATCTTGGTGGTGATTTTAATGGCTTAATCTAAATAGGTGAGAACAAAGTATATAATTATATAACAATGAAGCAGTGAAACTCCATGAAGAATACTCACAAAATTTGTTTTCATCTCTTTTCTTTTGTGGCTTTTACCACAAGTTAGGATAATAGGTTTCCTTATATTTTACTTGCAAATGTAGATAAATCTAGAAAATCTATAAGTATTGGGTGGGCAAGTAAGTATTGTCAAAAAATCTTTCACTATGTCAGTAGAATTTTTCATGGTGATTTCAATAGCAACAGACCTCTAATGACTTTTAACACTTAACCACACTTTTCCTATGTGGTTTTCAGAATGCAGATTCTTCCGCTTTATTCTGAAATAATTTTTGAACTTCATGGCATTTGACTTTTTCTGATTTTAGCAGGAAAACCCAGCTGCCTTTCCTGTTTAAAATAAGAATGTTGAAGTCATTCTTCTCTGATCTTGTTAGGTTTCTACATAGTGTAAGGACACTACCCTTTCTAAAAAGTGGAGTGATTAAAGTTTGTATGCACTTAGCAGATAAGAGATTCAGATTCAAATATAGTGTCTGTTTGATCTGAAGGAGACACTGAACAAGAAGTTCCTGTCTGAAATGTAACTAACCGTGTCAAAAAAGTTTTGACATGAACTTCCACCTAAACTTTTCCTATGGGTACAGAAATTTCAGCAAAGAAAAAGTGATTAGAAGATTTTCCTGAAAAAAATCAATTATTTATGGAGAGTAGAGCAACTTGAATAGGAGAAATTAACCAAATCAGAGTAACCTGTAGTTTTTTCATTTGACTACTCTCTTTGCAAAGTGAGATTTTCATTTCTCTCAAGCAGTGGGTCAAGCAAAGATGGGATTTGAACTTTACTCTCCAAAATAAGATTTCTACATGTCCATTGACAAATATTGATAAGAATTCAATTAAAATCAAGGGTTAATAATCTTGAGTTTGAATCTTAGATCTGATGTTAGGGTGGCAGCTAGTAGCATGAGACTGTCATACATTTAAGTCTCAGTTTCTCAGTTTATAAAATACTAATATCAGCCTCCTTTGTAGTGTGTGTTGAGACCACTAGATGAATATTTCAGTTTGTTGATTATTTTTAACACACATTTCTACCAAATTTATGAACCACGATATATTATTTGTAGGTGACCTATGCTTAAACTGTTCTCATGTAAGACATGTTAGCCTGCTAGACCTTCATCTAATGCTTGTATTATGCCCCCCATAAAATACCAGATCTTTGAAACTGGGGAGAACAAGAGAAAAAATGGAGGTGAATGAACTCCTCCTTCTGCCCAGCCTTCTAGTTTAAGTTTTTGCTTAAACTTTGCATTCTATTTATTTATTTAGTGTTGTCCAGGAGGGGCCCCCAGTCACAAAACCATGAGCAAAGCCCATTCAAGAAGCACAGATTCCTCATGTTTTGTTCCACTGGTTCATTTGTCATCATGTCACATACTCATCCACATGATTATAGGCATTCTGCCATGGTTTCTTTTTCCTTAGAGGCCTTAATAACTGACACAGTAAGGAATGCTCCAAACCCCACAAGATTAGTCCCCAAAGGACTAAAGACACTGTTTTGATATCTCTACTTGCCTCCATCAGCACGTATTCGAAATGACAGCTTGAAATCCTATATTCTAATGGTGTCTGAGAAATACATTAAAAAGACATCTTGAAGTATGTTCTGTCTTTGGTAGATTCATACATGACATTCACTATACAAACTATATATATACTATATAGAGTTTGTAGACAACATAGCAGTTCTTCCTTATCCAAATCTTCCTTGGCCATGGTGCATGAAATGTCACAGTACAAGACTATGGTATGCTGCATGTGGCTTCCCTGTCACAGAGCCTAAGTGTGTTTGGTAGTGTGAAAATTGACTATTTCATGCCTAATTTCCTTGGTGCAAGAGAACAGTTGTATCTTTATTTTAGTACAATAGTATAGCTATAATCTCAGACTTCATTTCAGTAGGAATCCACATAAATATAAGTGTCATCAGTAGAGAGCAGTTTTTGCAGGACGAGAGACAAAACTGCTTAAATATTTGCAAAAATAATTCTTAGCAAATAGTCAAATTAATGTTTGCTTCTAGTCTTCAAATACATTATATAATGAGCAGTATTTAAATAGATACACTTGCATATGAAGCAACTTATTTTAAATCATTAATTCAATGAAGAGAAGAAGACTTCACTAAATAATATATCCAGAGCAAAAAATGTCCATCCAGCCCTCATAATAACCATTTCTTGTGCTTGAGTACTTCATCCACATGCCAATACTGTTATAAACTGGAAAAGGTCCCGTCACAGATAATTAGCTGGCCACTGAATCAGCTGAGTTCCCTCATCAGACTTTGTTTATTTTGCAGCAATTTATCTATCTTGAAGCTGTAATAAGGCAATAGTTTATATTCAGCAGGTACAAAGTTTAAGAACAAGTTATCAGTAAAGTAGTTGAACTTAGCATGAGGGTCAACAGCTTACTGTTACTTTTCTAACAGTTTGTATTTGCTCATCTCCTGGCAAAGTTCTATCAAGTGTGCCACAGCTTCCATAGTCACAATGCAGTGCCCAAGTGGTATTTATCATAAAGTTTTCATAATGGTTTGTGTGTCTGGCCTAACTTGTCCACAAAAAGAATAAAACTGATTAAAAAAATTAATTCTACAGTAAACACCAGCTCTGTAGTAGCAAAATTTAATACATAGGGTCAGTTATAATCCCATTACTAAAACCAATTAGTTTTGTACTTTTATATATGGTAATAGCCTGTTCTTTTTTGTTGTTGTTATTGACAGTTTATATTACAATAACACCAAAATGGTTATTAAAATCAGAATCATACTTTATGAAGCATAATATAAACATTTCTTCAAGGGCTTGCTTCTTGATTTAACCTCAGACTGCTTCAGCTTTTCAGAGAACCTCATGTTCTGTTCTGAATTATATTTTAAGATTTCTTCAGTGGCTGGCTATGAATATTTGCCTGAAATCTGGAGATTATTAGATGGAAGGGCGAAATCTGCTACCTACAACTTCTCAGTGAACTGGAGTCTCAGGTTATTTCTATGGTTTTTTACCCTTCATGTGAGCACATTAAAAATTCTTTATAGCAAGCTCTGTTTTATCTACTGTAAATAAATGTATTTTTATCAGTTTTTCTCAAATATGGACATGCTTTATTTTTGTTTCTGCAGATGAAATAACCCGTTGGTGTCTGGATTCCTGGCCAATTCCTAGTAACTTGCCAATCGGCATACTAGAAACTTCATGCATTTCCAAGACAAGTCTATCATTTTGGTAGGTGTTCCCATCATCTTGTTCTTACTTTTACAAATTCTAGTTATGAATGTTTTCTGTTCTCAAGACATGCTTTATTATTTATTAATGTCTCTTTTTAGGGTATTTATAGTATTTCTCTTCATACCACAGCCACAGGCTACTCAGTCACTTTTATGTCCCAATAGCACAAGTGCAAGGGGAATGTTCCCAGGATGGCAGCTGCAGTTTCCCCTTTTGACAAGTCATTAGTCTTGAGTCTATGAGACCTTCCAAACCAGATGCTCTCCCTCATCTCCTCAGCACTGGCAGAATATCTTCCTAATGTTTTGTTGTGGAGAGGTATCTCCATAAGAATAGACGTGTGAGCAAACCCAGACTTGGCGGCACCAGTAAGAATGGCTGCAGGGAAGATGTAAACAAGGACACACACAAGGATGGTTACAGGGAGATTGTAAACAAGGACACACGGGGACAGCCACGTGTGGCACGTGACACAGGAGTGAAGCAGCAAGAAAATGGAGGCAGAAGGCGGAACCAAGGGAGGTGCCTTGAAAGCAGTACCTGGCCAATCAAGAGATGTTGCTTAGCGCCTGGCAGAGTTGGTTACCAATTAGAGTGGTGCTTCCAGCGCGCGGTTAGCGCTGGTGCGTATATAATGAGTGAGCTTCGGGCAATAAACGGCAATGTTTGGGTTATATTAGTCCGTGTACGCGTTGTCCATTGATCTCCCGCCGCATTTTGTTTATTAAAATATTACTTCATAAAACTGTTGAAGTGTCTGTGATCATGCTAGGAAATGGTTGCTTCATAGACTGTTCCTTTTGTCTACACTGATCAACCTGACGGGAGATTTGATGACTTCTACCAACACGAGTGAAGTTTTAACCACTCCTAACTTCCTGCTCCCATAGCAGAATCCATAAAGCATATTCACACCACAGCAATGCCTGAGTGGAGCCTGAAGCTATAGATGAAGCCATCACTGAAGGTGAGTTTGAACTAATGTGTTGGGTTATGAACTATGATGGCTAAGATGCCAACATCCTTTTTTTTTTTTTTTTTCTGAGGATGTTACTCATACAGAAACCTCTGGGAGGGCAGTACAAAAGGCTGAGAGTAGAAACATCACAACTCTGTACCTAAATCCAGAAATGTTTGTATGTCAGGGTCCTTAGATTTGCAGCTGAGCCATTAGAAATAAATCAGAATAGTTTTGCCTATTACTAGTCCTTTTTAGAATGCATGCATAAAATCAAAGAAATTAAATTAAGTAGTTTTCATTTACAGCAATCCAAAATATTGTCATTCTACTGGGAATGCAATAAGAAACTCATTTAACCAATAATTATATCCTGTCAAGGGCAAGATACTTTCAGGAGCTAAATTCTTTAGTTTACTGCATACTTTTGTATTATTTTATTGATGTTGTTCTAAATGATTACCTTGGCTAAGCATTTTGTGCTTTTGACATTTATCTTTCATTTGTTATGCTAAAAGCAATGTTGTATTTTCTGCAATGTGTGCATTGTACTCTACAGTTCGTGATGCTTTGAACATTCCTTTCGTGGCTTATTGCAAAGAATAAAGAATATAAAACACTTCCCAGAGCTGTATATAATAATTAAAGCTTATTCAAGAAGGTACAGACTTTCAAGCATACTCACTGTCTTGCAAATTGTGCAAGTACCTCCTTCCATCAGAAAGCTATTTTTACTGAATTATACTTTGTTCATAACATCAGACATAGAAAACACAATGTTGCAGCTTTTAGGATTGAGTTTGCTGCAGAATATTCCACTTCTTACCAGAATTAACATTACCACAAGCAATATCCCATCACATTTTTGGTCACGTTGCAAAATCACTATGTCTTGCAGATCCTCTGCAAAACAGTGTAAACCATAATGTTTTGAAATGTTTACAGTGCTCTCCATTGGCTACATGGATGCTCCCAGGATCTTTTTTTCTTTCACATAGATAAGGAAAACAAGAGAGGTGAAATTTTTGAAAATGTAAGCTTCGTTATTCAAAATGAGAAATAATTTTTTCATTTACTTTAAAGAGTTTTGGATCTCACCATGGAGCAGCTACATGTACAGTATTTCAGAGAAAGAAGATACTCAGTCCTATATTTTTTAACAGTAGCATTGGATGTATTAAATTAATTTCTTTGAACTTGTAGTCATTAAGGGCTTTGGTCTATAAATAGCAGAAATACTTAAGGATATAAACTTTATTAGCCAATTGTAGCATTAAATAAATCATTTTCTTATTCATTGATCGTGATTCAAAAGTAACTCTCAGAACCTTCAGAAACTCATGTAATTCATGCCTCTATTTACTCTCTTCTTGGTCTTCCTTCCCTGTTTCCTGCCTACCTTCACCCTTTCCTGCTTTCCTTCCTTCCCTCCTTCCTTTCCCTCCCCCTCTTCACTTTGTTTTGCTTAGTTTTCTTCTTCTTTTTTTTTAACTTAAGTTAGATTAGAATGAGCAGAGAAGAACTCTTCAGTTGTTATTTTTGTGTACGTAGACCACAGAATCACAGAATGTTAGGGATTGGAAGGGACCTCGAAAGATCATCTAGTCCAATCCCCCCGCCAGAGCAAGATCACCTAGATCAAGTTGCACAGGAACATGTCCAGGTGGGCTTTGAACATCTCCAGAGAAGGAGACTCCACAACCTTCCTGGGCAGCCTGTGATAATTTTGTTCAAGCAATAGTATATCACAGCTCTAATCCAGAGTCTACAACTTGGAAGGTAAATGCTCCATATAGATCAAGCGTGTGTGTCTCATTATACTCAGCTGAGAATAGTGGTGTCTCAGTAATGATAGAGCTTGCGATAAAACCAGATTACCCTAAATTGGACTAATCCTGTTAGGAAAATATCTTAAAAAGAATAGGTAGAAGCATAATTTTAGAGCATTTTCATCACAGTGTAATGAGAAAGAAAAAGTATTTCCACACTCTAATTGGTTTAGAATTTCATTTCTGTAATCCAATCGTAATTTAATTTTCTGGTTCAAAATGCAATGGGCCAGATTATTCAGTGGTGTAAACTGATGTACCTACTGTAAATATATGATATTTTGTACATTCAGGATGCAAAAAATAGTTGAAGAAAAACAAAGAATTATGCAAAAGAAGTAAAAATAAACCAAAATTTTAGAGACTTTTGTTCATCTGCTCATATTTAATCTCTGTCAGTGTAGATTACAAGGCGTGCAACAATAAGGAAAATTAACAAATTGCATTTATAGCCATATACTGAGTATATTTCACAATCTGTTGAGTACATTTAAAAATACTTGGAACCCATCCAAGCTCTTATAAAAATTGATAGATATCTCATGAACATTTTGAAGATGTCAGCCATTTTTATATAGGGTAATAGAAAGTAATCTGCCAAGGGAAATAGTTGGTGTACTGCTCTGTGTCAGAACAAATATGATTAACATTGTGCCAGATGTGTGTCTTCAGGAACTCCCATGAGGGACTGGAGAAGTAGACCTTGTAGTCAATTACTGAAATTGGAAGTGTGCTATACCTCAGATTTGTGTGCATCAACAGTAACTTTCACATAGGCCTACCAGAAATACTCCTTGTGCATACTTGTGTGCACAGCCTTAATAAGCAGATATATGAACATCATTATCCATGTATTTTTCTTGTTTGCTGAATGTCAATTTTTCCAAGAGAAATTAACATGCTCTAGTGCTTCTACATAATAAACATAAAACTAAAAGTCATAGAAAGCAGAAAAAATATTGCTGATGTAGAGGTTTATCCCTTTTTGTTTATTAATGGTCTAGAAGAGAGATAATTAACCTGAAAAATAGTGTGGAAATACATGGAAGAGGAATATAGAGTTATAAAAAGAAGTATTTTATGCTGATATATTTTAATTTTGCCCCTCCACCTGCAGTTATTCCACAGAGTTCTTTTAACTATTTCAAGTACAGAATGATAGGATAAACATATTTCTTATATTTTTTACTGTTATTCTTCTCTATATAATATCAACTGCATAGATTTTGCCTGATGACCAGTGACATTGAATATGAATTGGTGAGATTCAAAATTGGTTCATAATTTGTACAGGAGAGTGTTTCAGTAAAGTTAGCTGATTTTTTCAGAAATGTCTAGTTTCAGATTCCTTTCCCTGAGGACCTTTCTATTTGAGGTACATATGAAAAGTGTTCACTGATCCATAGGCATGAGTGGTATGGGCTGTGTCACAGGCTAATGGTTCACTCAAGATACTTCTAAACACTACAATATGAGCAGACAGGAGCCTCTTTGCTTATGACTGTCCCAAGACAGCAAGATACTAGCCATGTAATGACATTACAGCAGTGCCAAGTCTGAATGAATAAGTGCTGCTGGGAAGAAAGATTAGTAGTTCAAACTCATTGACCTGATAGCTGAAGTTTCTCTGGGTTTAGTCACTTCAGAATGACCAAAGAAATGAGCTCACTTTTTCTTAGATAGTATATTTCTCCAAAATCACATCATATGAGATAAAGTTATGTCTACATGGGCTATTTTCAGTATGGAGTCAAGAGGATTTGCTTACGTTGTATAAAGCCTTTACCATTATGAAATTCATACTGACCGATATTAAAGGAGCAATACACATTGTCTTCTGATTAGCATGCTGTCCATCCATCATCTCAACCCTTGAGATGTGACAGGACATGTGGTTAGCACCTCCCATAGCTTCCAAACCAAGTGCTTGCTTGTCTGATATCTGGACATTAGTCTTGTGAGAGATACATTTAAAATGATCTGCTGCCCTAATACATGCAGGAAAGGGTTATCTCTCATATAGCTACAAGCCAAGTATGTACAGATTTGGATCAGCAAGTTGGGCTGCATGCCGAAACACTTACGAAATTAACCTGGGGTTTTCTGTTCGAGTTTTATTTTTTTCTCTTGCAAAAAGCTATGATTTCTAAAGGAGTGGTTTTGATCCAAGATGATGCTGGGAGAACCAGGAAAAACTAGTTATATGACATAGCTCTATACTATGAACTTCTTTCACAAGGATAAGGATGAGCTATAGTTATGGTTATAGGAGCAAAAA
>VYZX01011036.1:36115-49278 GCA_013401335.1 Brachypteracias leptosomus | reverse complement strand
GATTATCAAAAGCCCCAAAACTCTGGTGTTGACACTAGCCACAGAGTATTGCAGTTCCACTGTAAGGCATGGAGCCATAGGAAACCTGGATTTATTGATTCCAGAGCTGCTTAGATTTCTTATACCATTTTCCCTAAGATTAATTTGTAGTTGCTGATGTGTGAGTATTAACATGTTTTCAAGTGGTTCTAAAGAGAGGGAAAAAACCACTACCCAAACAAACTCCCACTGCTTCTGGAGGTTATATTTCAAATACAAATCTATTTTGGTTTGGGTTTTGTTTGTTTGTTTCATTCATATAATATATCTTGGCTGATATTTTTACCTTGCAGTGGAACAAAGAGTAGCTTCAACTCCAAGATACTGGGTTGTGTGAGATTTTTTTAAAAATATAAAAATAAAATTAAAAAAATTGTTATAGGTGTCCCCTATATACAGTGTAACTTCTAAACTATTGTACATTTACCTTGCTTTTACTGGTATCACAGAATCACGGAATCACGGAATGTTAGGGATTGGAAGGGACCTCGAAAGATCATCTAGTCCAATCCCCCTGCCGGAGCAGGATCACCTAGACCACATTGCACAGGAACACATCCAGATGGGCTTTAAACGTCTCTAGAGAAGGAGACTCCACAACCTGCCTGGGCAGCCTGTTCCAGTGCTCTGTCACCCTCACTGTGGAGAAGTTTCTTCTCATATTTATGTGGAATCTCCTATGTTCCAGCTTACACCCATTGCCCCTTGTCCTATCATTGGATGTCACTGAGAAGAGCCTGGCTCCATCCTCCTGACACTTTCCCTTAATGTATTTATAAACATTAATAAGGTCACAGAATTACAGAATTACAGAATGTCAGGGATTGGAAGGGACCTCAAAAGATCATCTAGTCCAGTCCCCCTGCCGGAGCAGGATCACCTAGATGAGGTTACACANTCTCCAGCCTATCCAGGTCTCGCTGGATGGCAGCACAGCCTTCTGGTGTGTCAGCCACTCCTCCCAGCTTTGTGTCATCAGCAAACTTGCTGACAGTGCACTCTATTCCCTCATCCAAATGATTGATGAATATATTGAACAGCATCGGTCCCAGTACCGACCCTTGGGGGACTCCACTAGATACAGGCCTCCAACTAGACTCTGTCCCATTGACCACTACTCTCTGGCTTCTATCCTGCAGCCAGTTCACAATCCACCTCACTACCCCATCATCCAGACCACACTTCCTCAGTTTAGCTGTGAGGATACTGTGGGAGACTGTATCAAAAGCTTTACTGAAGTCAAGGTAGACCACATCCACTGCTCTGCCATGATCTATCTACCTGGTTATGTCCTCATAAAAGGCTACCAGGTTGGTCAAGCATGACTTCCCCTTGGTGAAGCCATGTTTACCGTCCCTGATGACCCTCTTATCCTTGATATGCCTAGAGACAGTGCCAAGGACAAGTTGTTCCATCACCTTTTGAGGGATGGAGGTGAGGCTGACCAGCCTATAGTTACCTGGGTCCTCCTTGCCCTTTTTGAAGATTGGAGTGACATTTGCTTTCCTCCAGTCCCCAGGCACCTCTCCTGTTCTCCATGATTTACTAAAGATGATGGAGAGTGTCTTAGTGTATTTCTTATTTCCATCTGCAGCTTCTAATGAACATGGTGAAAATAAAGTAATTACATTTTAAAATATAATTTTTTTTTAAGGTCAGTGCTTAGTTGAACTCACAGAGAGAACATGATGGAATTTTGCTGGCAGTTTATAAGAAAAAGAATTATAAAAAGAATAATAAATAGTCTTAGGAATCCACAATGAAAAAAAAACGCTGGGAGCATCTTATTTGCATTACTAAATCACTTAGTATAAACTGGGATCCCATTTTATTAAATACTGCAAAATCAAGAAAACTTACTACAGATACCTTTAAAAAACTTTTAAAAGCAGAAATGTAGATGTCAATTTTGTATTAGTTTGTTTCACCTCATCTTTCCTAAAGAATGGGTTATAGAATTCTCCCAGGAGTCAATAGGTATGGAAGAAAGGTATTTAAGAACTACTGGAAATTTTGGATGGAGATAGGTATTAGTTGGAGCAGTCTTGTATTGTGGCCTGTAGCATGGTGTTATGGCCTGTGTGCTGTCCCAAAGTAATGAGGCATCTCTTCATTGCTTTTGTAGGAGGTACCAGTCTAAAGCTGCTAATGAAGACTTCAGCTTGAGATGCATCCCCTGACAACAGAGCTCTCATGATGGCAGCAAATACCTTCCAGGCTCTTTTACAAGTGAAAATGAAAAGTTTATTCTAGTCTACTTTAGGATACCTTAAGAATATGTGATCCTTAGGTAGAAATTAAAAAGCAGCTAATACTGTCTGGAAAAGGCTGCCTGAAAACCACTGTTGGAAGCACCAACGGTTCTTCAGAAGACAAGATGACTATGAGGACAAGTCAATCAACATGACTATGCACCCCATTACAGCTCAAACAAGATTTTTCAATGAATAAGGAAGGTAGGTTGATATCAAGAGTAGGTAAATTGGTTTCACAGGAATTTCAGTGATATTCTCAGGAAAATGCACTTCTTGTGTCCCCAGAGTCTCCAGCTGGCTCTAAGTCATTAGTGTAGCGCTCACCTTATGCTTGTTTTAAAAGCCAGTAACCCACTGAACTATAGTGTTTCTTCCTAGCCTGGCCCTAAGGCACCTCCCAGTGCCTCAAAGCAAGATAGGAACTAAACAAGAGTACAAGACTGGGTCTATGAAAGATTCCCAAGAACTGTGGAAAATGAACAATAGGCAATGCTGAAAGCTAAAATTTGGATTTTATCTCAGAAGCTGAGAATTCTGAAACAGTTTGTCTACAGCAATGTGCAAATAAGTTAACAGGCAAATGAGTACAAATGTGCAAATGAGTTAACAGTTAATGAGTTGTGATAACTTCCAAACAGGCAATGGCATACATAACACTGAATCTAGCATAGACTGCTGCAACCAACAACAGAGATGAGCACTGCTTCTAATTTCCTTATAGTCCCTTGAAACTATACTGACTTTGCTAAAAGAAGGTTCGAAAAATTCTCCCCATATAGAATCATAGAATCATCAGGGTTGGAAGGGACATGAAAGATCATCTAGTTCCAGCCCCTCTGACATGGGCAGGGACACCTCCCACTAGATCAGGTTACTCAGAGCCCCATCCAGCCTGGCCTTCAAAATTTCCAGGGATGGGGCTTCCACCACCTCTCTGGGTAACCTGTTCCAGTGTCTCACCACCCTCATGGGGAAGAACTTCTTCCTAATATCTAATCTGAAACTACCCACCTCTAGTTTTGATCCATTCCCCCTAGTCCTACCACTACCCAACATCCTAAAAAGTCCCTCCCCAGCTTNGGTCCCAGTACTGATCCCTGAGGGACTCCACTTGTCACTGGCCTCCACTTGGACATGGACCCATTGATAGCCACTCTTTGGGTCTACCCTGCCTAGAAAAGGAGTGTTTTTTCTCTTAGTTTATTGTTTAGTGGTAGAAATTGAATAAACTCAACCTTTAGGAAATCCACCAAATACAGACATAAGAAAATTTGCCAGCATAAATCAGGTTAGGAGACTATGTTTTCAGATTTTATGGCCAAGATTTTGGTAATTTTTTTCAGAATTCCTCAGAGTTGCTCTCTTGGCATCTCATCTGTTGATGCAACTTTCCATTTTCCAAATCCTTTTGTCTTGTAATCCCCATGCAATGGGTGATATTTGAAAAAAAAGAAAGGTCAGGATAAGGTCAGGAACCTTTGGAGAAAGGCAAAAAGATGACTTCTCCCCACGTGTGGCTCCCACACACGGCCAAGCCTGAGAGGTGTTGGAACTAAGTATTCCTGGGGACATAGGAGGAACTGTGCATTGCTTGCTTTATCTCAGAAAGCCGATATGTTGCTGGTCTGAGGCTAAGCCTCGAAGAAAGGACTTATTTGTAGGCAGGAGGAAATTTGTTTAGAGATACTTTTAATTTTTCTCTGTTTTACTTAAACTTTTTAAGATTTTTTTAGAAAGGGTAATTATTCTAACCTGTGTTCCGACAACACCTCTTTTTTTTTTCTTGCTTAAAATCTTTGTAGTCTTGGAGGGGGATTTTTCTCTAGGGTGATTGTTTCTGATTTTCCACCTTCCATCCCTGGTTGACTCAAAGCCCCATCGTGCCATCCCTTCAAGCTCTTTCTTTTTCAGATATCCATCTGTTTTCAGAGCAGGCCAAATCCTGGAGCTGCACTGCTTGTTATCCTTTACCTCAGTGTCTCAGTACACAACACTCCGGCTCTGTAGGATTATTTACATGCACCTGCCCATCTTCATTAATTTTTTTTTTCTTCTTGGTTCTCTGCCCTGATTCTTCCTGCCTCCTGTTCTTGGTTCCAGCCTCTGTCCTTGGAGGAACCAGCTACTCCTCTTCCACCAGAATGCAATTAACTTGTCACAAACTGGTTAGAGATTTTTTGTTTCTTTGTGATATTACATAATTACTTAGTATGCATATAATTGTTCTGGCAAGGAAGCTTCTTAATAATCCAGGGGAAGTTATATATGCCATCTCCTTTGGGATTTTACTGATTAGATTAATAAAGGACACCTTTCTTGCTCAGTTCCAGCTATTCCACATGTTCCATCACTGCCAGCTTGAAGTATCTTGATACTATGGCTACAGTTGGCACTGGCTGGCAGTAACCCCTGATTTAGCCAACTTTCATTATACATTGATTGGTAAGAACTGAGCTCAGGGCAAACTGTCCAAGGTTCAAAATCTCTGTTATAAAGAAAAAGTACCCAAACACAAAGTAAGGTAATACTCTTTTTTGGAATGTAAACCCCAAGAACTGTGGTACCATTTCAAACAAAAGTTTAATATAATCTAGAATCCTGTCTCCAGATATCAAGGAATGGTATTTAAAACTTTGCAAATATATCATTTGGGTTTTTAAAGAGTATCTTCCTAGCATGTAACAAATTCTGTTCCTGAGTTACTGAACCTGTGGTGATGGTCTTATATTTAATAATGGTCTTGAGGGGTTTTTTTGCTTCCATGAATTTGTGCTGATGCTTTTTGAAACTGTGTGTCCTTCTATCATCCATAAGATCCTTCAGCAAAGAGTTCTGCTACTTAACCATGCAGTATGAGTGTAGTCACCCTTCTGAATATACCTCCTGCAAGTTTCTAATTTAAGTGACCTAATTCTTCCTATAGTAAAAGAGAATTTGTCTCCTGAAGACCTTTCATTTATCATAAAATGTGGTCTTCTAAAATTAATGTTGAAAAAGAAAAAGTCAAGTTATTACTTTCCTGGTCAATATCTGCTGTGGCTGCCTGATATGTTGCAAGTGCTCCAGCATCAACGATACCATGTGAATGGGAATTATTTAACAAGAAAGAAAGATTTACTGGAGTTGTTAGTTACTGGAGAGAGATTAGACCCTTCCGCCTTTATTCTGTGACAATTGGAAGACAACGTGTGAACCAGAGATTCCATGACCTCTGATGGAGGATCTGTCCCTTAGACACATCCTAGTCTCAAGAGAATACATTTTTCGCCAAGGAACCAGGGCTGTTCTGCTGGATAGATAAGATAGGCTAATAAAATAAATGAGATTATCTCACTTAGATGGTTAAAGGGAATGAATGAACATAAGACACCTGAAGCCTAGCAAAACTGCTTTCTTCAAACTGAAGTTTCTGAGTGAAGTTTGGGAGGAGTGATGTTCTTTGTTCCCTCAAGTAGCCTAGACTAATCAGGTGTGTAGCTGCAATTGTGGCATTTTATCAAACAGCAGAAGATTGTTGTTTCATTTTGGGTTCTTGTTTTATATTGGAATTCAAAGCCCATGTAATATCTGTTGGATCTCAACAGACTGCTCTAACGTGGAAGGAATTACCCTTTGTGTGTGCAGGCAAATCTACAACACGTCCACAGTTTGGTTCAAGCATACACAAAATTTAATCTACAGAATAGCAGCTGCTGTTGCACATAACTGAGATCTGAAATGAGTCTTATCTCTGCCTGCCTGAAAATGTTTTCATCCTTGTCTGATTCTGAAAAGTCCAAGTTTTTTCAAGCTTAGCAGTTCTGGGGGAAGTCTCTTGTTTTGTGGAATATAGGAGTATTTTTCCTTAACAATTTCTATGACTACTGGCGTCTTGGCCTACTGCTAGCAGTGTCTATGCTATAGGCAGTAGAGAAGCTATTGCAGGGAGGGGCTGTTCTTCACTAAAGTCAGTGCTGACAGCAGTAGCCTCTATGGTGCCAGAAGGACTGATGTGGGTGACTCAAGAGGGGTTATTCTTCCATCTGTTTCAGTACTGAAACAATGTCCCAGCAGGATGTTGGAAGCTATATGGATGATGAGATATAAGAATCTACTTTTCAACGCTCCATTACTCTCTTTAGGGTTTTCTTGTCTTCTCTACTGTGTATTTAATTAAATTTTAATTATGATTTATTATATTTTTAATGCTACATGAAAATAGTGTGGATGCAATGAAGATGGTTGATAAATAAAATGATTAGTATTATGCACAAGTATTACACCCCTCACATAGCGAGTAACTTCAGTGAGCTGGTACTTCTGCAAAATGCTTTACTATTCACACTATTTCTGTAGCTTTTCTTCCTACATGCCAAACCTATAACTAAATCTGCCCTCTTGTTTCTTGTGGTAGGTAAGGAGTGATAACTACTTTTTAACTTTCATCTTAATTTCCAGTTATAACATTCCTTGGCCAAAATAAGGCTTCAAGCTTGTGGCTAAACCAGGAAGACTCCTGGTCCCAAGGCTCCTTGCTTTAACTGTGAGACCGCAGTAATCTTCTTAAGGTATTTATGAGTAAAATTCTTTATCTGCACTAAAAATGACATTAAACATTCTAACAGTTTGCCTTTGTTAGTAGGCTAAGCAGAAAGAAAGAGTGGAACCTTTTAATCAGAAAATGTAAGATAACTTTCTACTGTCCCATTTTGAATTTTTTTAAGAGAACTGGCAAGAGGCTTGAATTGCCTCTGTAGATTTTGCATTGCTAATTTTAAGTCCATGCAAGTGAGCAATTGGGGGGCACAGCCATGCCAAGCACAGAGGAGAATTAGATATTGGTTAGGGAAATTGGGAGTAAATCAACACAAGAAGACCTGGAAAGAAAACACACAAGTCACAGAAGGAAAAAATAGTTCAAAAGGCAGGAGTCTGTGACTGGTTATAGCTGTCAGGAAACATCAGTCCTGCTCCCAATTTTCTTTGCTATTTAAGGAAAGAAAAGAAATCTGAGGAATTTAATTTTAATTATATAAAATAACATGCTGGGGAAGTTGAGAATGCCAGGGCCTACTCTGTATCTAATGTTTTACATAATTTGTCTGCTGCCCTGGATAGGAGCTCCTATATATGCCTGTCATATGAACTTCAGTTCCCCAAGGCCATGGGATTATTCTGGTTTTGTGCCATAATACTCTTGTTCCTCTTGCTTGAAACCTGATTAACGAATCAGAAGTTGGGCCGATTTAGTACTTCAGGTACCAGCATAAAGTTAGTGGCTGAAATAACCATCTCAGATCCTATTGCCACCTTCTCTGTTATCTTTGAAGAGAGGTGGAGAAGAGCAGTAGGTTAAATTTCAGGATAACTGTTTTCTTAAGTTCCAGAAACCCAGATGCAAATGAAGGGGGTGGAAATTGGGTGTTAAAGCAAGTACACTAAGACCCAAAGACATGCAAAATTGTTTCTAAGTTTTGTTTACTTTACAGCAAAAAACCAGCCAAACAGAAGTCAAGGGAATGATCAAGGTTTGCCCAAGTAAGAGCAAACACCTTTCTTATCTTCCTTGATGCTGCCTGGCATGACAGCAGTCAAGTGTCCTGCTACCCTGGAGGGAGTTCAGAGCATAACCCACAGGACAGTCTGGAAACAGGAAGGGGACCTGGGCAGGTAGCATGCCCCTGCTGCTAGGCCAAAGCGCTGCAGAACCCAACGGTGTTTGACCAAGAAGCTCATCAGCCTCCTCTTGAGAGAGTCGCCCATGCCTAAATTTACCCTACAACAATGGATACAAGGGCAAGAACATACCAAGCTACTTGCTCTGGAAATCACACATGCTTTTCTAACTCTTTCTACTCCAAGACACTCCCTGCTGATAAAAGGAAAAGGCAACAGAGCATAAAGTTCATTGTGGTGCAAACTGATAAACTGGCTACATATATCTTTAATGGGTCAGTCTCTATTTTGGATTTTCAAGAATAGTACTATGGATTTTAGAGTCTCAGGTTACTGACAGCACAGTATTAATATATTCTAAGTCCTGAGTTTGTCATACAGATTTAGTACATCTACTGAACGGAAATCACACTAACTAAACAAACCCAAATAATCCCAGGGGTTTATGTGGGACACGATCTCAGCTTCTGATGTTTTAAACTTTGGTGTTCATTTCCTTTAATGCTAGTCTCAAAAGGTCTGCAGTTCAAAGGGGGAAAAAAGCTGAGCATTTGTGCTTAAATAACACTGTGTACTGTTTATTCTATTAGTGATACTGATCCAGGCGCTTGTATCATTCTTTATATCAGACTTTGACACTTGGATGTCTATCATTGGATTGGCTGCTGGTTACAAAAGGCTGTTGCTTCAGTCATTGCTTGAAACACCGGAACAAAGCCTGGGCCTCCTGGACATTTTAAGTAGCTGGTTTATTTGTCTTTCCAAAGCAACTTATCTAAATAGGCCAACACAATCAAATTACATGGGATTCTAAATACATTCAACTGCCCAGTCTGACCTCTTAATTAGAACTTTTAAGAAATAATGATTACCTTTCAGTTCCCAAAATTTCCCAAACCTTTCTTTAAAATCAGCCAGTGAATATAACTAACAGCCACACGAAGCTATTTGGGTTTTTTTCAAAGTTGATCAGACTTTCCATTGGCACATATCCTGGCAAAAAAAAAAAGCTGCTAAGAGGAATACAATTTATGCTGATTCAAAAACACAAAAGCAGAGTTCACTGATAGTTCTGGTTATGATCCCTATCTTGCATAAGACTTTTCTTATCCACCTTTGTCTAAAATAGTGCCTTATAAAAACATTTCTCTTCCAATATAGTGTAATCTAATTGGGTTACACAACATTGTGAGTAATCTAAAATACCATGATGATTGCATTGCCTTTTCCACACTGCTTCCAAATGAACTTTGTTTCTGCAGGGACTGTGTAAGTAGAGCTATTGCTGTTAAGTGTCAATTTGACTTTTTCTATATTCATATATAAATTGCCTCATGTGCCTTGAAGTGGACTATCATCTGTGAATGAGTGAGGAAATATATTCCATGCCACTCAGAAGCAGAAGACTTTGGAGTATGTGAAAGACAAACAGCATCAGAGTTAAGGGATGAGGATTTAATGAGATACTAACTAGCATTACTACTTCCATTGTTTTTCTGTGGGTTGTTAAAGTGAAGGAAGTTTTAGACACCTTAAAAACCTCTCAGATGCACAGTCTGCTGATTTGCAGCAATCTTTAAAAATAATAAAAAAACCCAACAGAATTTCAGTATTGTTGTCAGAATTGCAAATGGTTCTTTTAGTAGTTTGTTCCAGATCTGCTTGTTCGAGGTTCTAGATACTGGGCTTAAAACATGAACATTTGCTTTTAACATAGTTGTATCTGACCACAACTTATATCAAAACTCCATTGATCAAGGTAGAGTGAGTGCAATTTGCTAGAGATGAAAATTTGTTAAATATTAGTTCAGCTAGAAGTTTTGGTGCATAAGAACAAGCTTCCATTCAGTGGAAATTAAATTAGAAGTTTCACTCCAGCATGCCAAATGCACAGCAGTTCCTAAGAGACACTTGCACCAAGAACTGGACTTTCAGACAGCTTCAAGCTATATTCATGATCGCTTTCATTCTAGGTAACCAAGATGAATCTAGTCTGACATAAAATCCCCTGAAAAGCAGACAGCTGAGATGTAGGAGTCTTAGAACCAGCTGCTTTGATCTACAGATCCTCTTGTGTTGCTTGTTAAAGTACACATGACCACTGTGACTTTGCGAAGTTTCAGCTGCTCTGTCTGAGAGCTGTTCTTCATTTGAAGTAGTTGGCAATATTTACCCTTTTATTGAATATTACTTTCACATTCACAAATATGTGGTACTGTTCGATTGCAAACTATCTGGATGAAAATAACGAATATCACAAGTTTGACGCTGTGTGTGTAGAGACCATAATACATCAGTTCCTATATTCCTTATCTTCTTGTTGAAATTCTATGGTCATACTTCTTTTATAGCACCAAAGAGTCATATTCACTTTCCATTATCATACCTAGAGTTATGCTCAGTATTTTCCATTAAAGTTTCTAATTATTTTGCAGCATAAGTCAGTACCACTTGAATCTTATGAAAAATTAAACAAGACACAGAAGAAAAAAGGTCAATACCATATATTTCTGGGATTTCTACCTTATAGTTTGTGACCCTACAAAAAAACCCTTGAAAGACAGCTTCTTATGCCTAGCTGTCACTGGGTTTGGCTGGAATGTATTCTCATCCTGCTTCATTCAATACAGTCAGTGTCATCTGCTTTTCTATCTCTGTATGGAGAGAATAGATGGATGGATGAATATAATATATATATTATATGTTAATATTTATATATACATTATTATATATTAACATTATTTCATATATAACTATTATATTAATTATATTATATTATAAAGATAATATATAATGTGATCAAAGACAACATTATCTTTTAAACAGCATGCTGAAAACACTGAGATTACTTCAGGAAGAAATACTTATTTTATTAGGAAGAGGAAAAAGAATAATTAAATTCTTATTTGCCTTCCTAAAAGGGTGAAAGGACAAATAGGTTGAGAAAGGAAAGGAACACTGCAAACATAATTATGTTTACTGGCAAACAAGTGAGTGATAATACAATTTTATGACTAAGGACAAAACAGTTTGTGAGCTGTTCATTGAAAGCTTTGTGGGAAACAACAAAAGTTGTCCTTGGAAATGAACTCCACTGTTTTGCATATTAAAATACCCTCTCTCATGCTCCTGAAACAATCCAGCTTTCTTCGGATATACTTTAAATAAAAAAAAGACAGTGTTTTGCTAGCTTGTGTGACATAACTTTCAATTTATGCAGGATATACAGCCTGTCAAGATCTATACTTCCACAGCAGGACTGACTTCCAAGCAGGCTAATGTAAAGATTGTCTGGGTTTCCTTTGTGAGCAGGATATAATTGCTCACAGCTATTGAGTTGCTGGTGAAAAAAGTGCAACTTTTATTAATTCAATTATTCATCTTAAGTGGCCCACATTAAAGAAAAAATAAGACTGCGTCAAAATCTCTAAGAATCTGAAACAGAAGAAAACAGAATTTTTCCAAGCATGAATGATTTATTTTTTAAAAAACATTTTCTTTGGGAATGCTAAATAGCTTTGTCAAATTAATCTAACCAAGGAGTGGATGCTTGCACAGGTATTGATCAAACGCTGTGCTGGAGAGAACTATATATTACGTTCAGACACCAGGTATCACAAACAGTTGCTAAGCAGAAATGGTGTTAGTTTTCCAGTTGAGTAAACAAAACCTAATGTGCTTAATTCAAACTGATTAAGCAGTGCTTGAACTTGTACTTTTATGCAACTATTTTATTAAAGTGTTTCTGTTGGCAAACATTTTAAATACCCACTAGTTTGTTTCTGAGATTCTGGAAGATAACTGACATTTGAAAAGAAGGAAGAGAAGTCTAACAAATCTAGGTAAGAAGCAGAACTTCCACTCTTTAGCAAGATTATATAGAAATGAGGCATCACCTAACTTAAACTCTGCAATCAAAAAGAAGGCAAGACATCGAGACTTAAAACTTCAGTTTCTGGATGCTGTATATACCTCATGGGTGAAATCTTGTCCCAGTCAAGTACACTGCAAAATTATCATCAGTTTTGGGAAGGACAATCAACTAGGATTCTCTTTTATCTTGACTGTATCCCTTTTTCTTAGGCCTTCAAGGAGCTTTTCAATCGTCTTCAGTCTTTTAACTATTGTAAGTCGATAAGAATGGAACCTTGGCAGTGCTCATATGCAGGATCTAGTGCACAGGGTTCCATCTTCAATCAAACAGTCAAGATTTTGAAAGTCATACAATGGAAACATGAAATTCATGATGCAACCTAGAAGGTATGGTCAAATTACAAGACTTTCAGCTCTTTTCAAATTTTGGCCATCTTAAAAACTTCACAATGCTTCAACTCAATATCTTCTTCAATTCAGACATATCACAGTTCCAGTTCTTGCAAGTCATTCTATAATATTAATATATATGTATTGGGTTTATGTTTTTATAAAATAAAACCCTGTAAAAAAAAATAAATCATAGCTCTAAGGAGCTAGTATCTTTGGTAGAGTGGATAATTCGTTGGAATGAGCAGCTCAGTTTGCAGAGTTGAAGTAGTTGACTTTAGCTGCCTTCACATAAAAGTAGCAACTTTAATTTGTTGTTTATAGCTTCAGGTATTCTGAATATTGTTATCAATTCTGGTTTACATTTGTATTATAGTGTAAATGGCAGGTTTTATTTGCATTATGGAGTAACTAGTTTTGAGGAGGAACCTGAAGATGGTTGAAAAAATGGCTACATATGGTTTAAATCAGAAACAGTCTTCTGAAGGGAGAAGTAATAAGCAAATCAGCCAGCCAGCTAAACAACAGAATACAATTCCTGCTAAGTCTTTGGCACAGAAATGCCCTCCCAGTACCCCAAAGCATCTGGGAAATGACATTCAAAGTCTAACAGATGGTGAGAGCATCCTGCCTGTACTCAGACCATGTCAACTGAGGATACCTGGTCTTTAACAGTCAGAGTTGCACTTGAATACAAAAAACTTTTCAATCATCTTAAAATTGAGGCCATTTAGATGAATGCAATGTCTCATAAATCTTGTTTTGATGGATTTGATGAGAAACAGAACAATGGTTTTGGTATTAGAGCAAAACACCAGAGCCTTCAGAGTGAAAATTGAAAGCCTCTCTGTGAAGCTGAATGATTTTCAGATCCATACTCTTCCTTAATGAGATATTAATTCTTTCCCAGACAGATTTTTAATAGAGGATACTGCCAGTCCTATTACTTGT
>VYZX01011036.1:12443-28936 GCA_013401335.1 Brachypteracias leptosomus | reverse complement strand
GAAGTTGCTTATTATTAATTTCTTATGTCTTTTGCAAGTTTTTTAATTTTTTGTGTGCTATTATAAATGTTGTGAAATTAAAAACATGAAACTTTTTCTTTTAGTAGAAAACATTTAAAAATGTCTATCTATCGTTCAGTTTTGGATCTACAGGTCATTGCCTTGAGTCCCAATGAAAATTAGGGAGCACAGAGTACAGTGTAGGAATGAATAGGAAGATCTGATACAACTCTATGATATACAGAATTATCCTTAAACCCTTGCTGCTTGTGACATCTGTGCTGCTGCACAGGACTCTAGTGAAGAAAGGAAAATGGAAGAGAAAAAAAAGAAGGTATTTCAGGTAGAATGGAAGATATTGAAGATTTATTTCTTATTTCCAATTTTAGAACTAAAATATATGGCAGTTTTGGACTTCTGAATATTGATTTTTAATTGATATAGTAACTTTAATGATGATGATTAGTCAGTTATGAAATGCCATTTATTTTGTAATGAAACCAGTGGAACTAGTTCTGTTTTGGGTTTTTTGCAGCTTTGAATACATATCTCAGAAGCTCATTCTTGTCTTTTTAGTTTATTCCTGGTTTTGTAGGCTTATTACACCACTTTATGTACTACCAACTTTAGTGTTATGAATTTGTAGTTGTAATACCCTTTAAAAGTTGCCCATCTTCAAGCCAACAGAAGCACAGAAAATAATTTTACAGTACCCAGCAATGTAACATTACATATTCAGGTTTTTTTTCCATAATTTCCTTGCCCTGAACCTTGCAAGTATCTTTCTCTACTGCTTAATGACTTTATACCAGGCCCCACATTTGTTAAATATGGCCTTGGCCTCATGAAAATTAGAAGCGAGTACTGTGAAATGCTGGGATGTTCCAGCTTTTCCCAGATAAAATAGAAGTCCTTCACCTCTTTCAGTGTTCAGAATATGAGTTTCTTGTATCTATTCCAGTAATGTAAAAATAAATAAAAAATCAATACTTCCTGGAACATAGTACAAAGTTTGGAAGAGCAGTGGAGATAAGATAAGCTTCCCATGTGTTAAATCCTTTCACCTTTGTAAAGGCTTTTCTGTATCATGAATTTCCAGTGAAAAGATTAGCAGGAACTGATATAATGTTCTGAATGAAATGGGGTAGATTCCTTTTCCTATCCTCATTTCACATACCACACTTCTGGACTGTGCTATTCTGTATACTGAAGACCATTGATGATATGGAGCTTGGAGGCAGGGAAAGGACAGTTGTGCAACCTTAAAACTCTGGGAAAGTACCTACTGCTTCTGACAGGCAGAATACCCAAAGGTGTTATTTTTTCTCCAAAGCTTCTGACACAAGTCTCTTGGATTATATAGACAGTGGACCTATTATAATGTAGAAACCCTTAAATGGAAGAAAAAGGATCCTTGTGAAACAAATGAAGACATAGAATAAAACATCTAACATAATAGCCATGAGTTGAAAGGGATTTTACTGCTTGCTTTTTGGATGAGCTCCCAACAGAAAAAAAAAAAAAAAGTATTTAGTCTTGTCTATGGCTACCTATCAGGAAAATGTATTGCATCATTTGTCTGCTGCTTCCAGGTGCTTAAAAAAGCTCAGTGGTTGCTCCCACTGAAACTTGAGTGCTGTCCAAATATTAAAATAAGTTTCTAAAAATCTCAGTTCATTCTAGAAGGCCATGCCCTATGGGACAAGAACTAAAACACCCACTGCCCTACTTTGTCACTATCATTGGCACTTTCCTCTCAGTTTTACTGGCACAAGTGTTTGTGGGATCATGCAGTAAACTAAATTAAGGGCTGAAAAACACTCTTCTTTACTGGGTTATTTTGAAGCAGGATCACCTTCCTAATTCATTTTAAAATGGGATACTACTAGAAGGAATGCTACACCACTGTCTAGAAATGACTGGTGGAGATGGGAATGTCTCAAGCTTTTTTATTTCCAAATGGAAGATTTATCAGATCTAGACCACCTGATTCCTGGTTAGATAAAGCTGTTTGTACTACCAAAAGACCCCATAGAGCATATAGGCACTGATATCCCACATACATTGAAATTCATTGCCTAGAAAATTTCAGGGAAGTTTTTTCAGGTAATTTTTCCCTATAAATTTTCAGGGAAACAGGGAAAGGGCATGTTAGGAAAGCATATTTGTGAATTGTTTGTGTTTGATTTTATTCTATTCCTTTCAGTTTTTATTTCTCTCCCACACAAAGAGAATCTTGTTATTTCCTTCCTAATTTTGCTTAATCAGTTGGGTTTTTTTTTTCATTTATTATACAAATAAGACAATTTGATTAAATGCTGGAAAAAGAAAATTATAAAAATGTGTTCTAAATATGACACACTGCAAATACTCTACAGACATGTAAGTAGTGGTTTCTTCTATAAAGACTTTACAGTACAATTTGGAAGAAGGCAAAATACACGCAATCATTAGAAAGAAGAGCACAAAGAAAATATAGTTTTGTGATCAGATTCTAGTGAAGCACATCAGGTCATTATATGTATAATTCATCAAAGAAGTAATTCCAAATGAGAGAGTAGCTTGGAGCTACATACCATTTAAGTGGCTGTGAACTTGTTAACAAGTCATCTCTTCTGTGTGTTAGTTTTGAGTGACCACAAGTTCAACCATCATCTGATGCTGTTGGGAAATGAACTGGTAACTCTAGTGGATTCCTAGTTGGTAGTAATCCATCTTTCAAGATCACAGTGCAGTTACTGCTGAGTCAGCAGACTCAAAAGGCAGAAGAACCAGAACCTGTTTCATCTGATGGAGTATCTTGCCTTGAAGAGAGGAAAAAATAACAGTGCCCTGAAAAGCAGTTGCAAACACCAATCCAGGCCATATGTTAACAATTCTTGCCAAGTTTTGAGAGATAATTGTGATGAAATACACTGAAAGTCTATATATCCCTTACATTTTTAACTGTAACTAAAGATAACTGTGGTTGTTCTTTTTTTCTCAAAATATCCAACATGCTTCCTGGGCAGGGAGCAGGGCTGCTGGCAAGAGGCTGTGGAGGGAGGTTTCAGCTCAGCTTCCCCGGGCTGTACAGGTTCTGCGAATAAATTGGACTTCACTCTTTTAGGCTGACAGCTTCCACTGAGTGAATTTATTTGAGACTGCTCCTAGTGTTTGGGTTGGTTTCTTTTGTTTAAGAACTGTAAAGCAGATGATGTCAAAGGGGAGTGTTGAAAAACAGAACCTAGACTCTCCTGTGAGAGTTAGTCTTTCCTACCTTATCCTCACTTCAATTAGCACAGCTGGGGTGTGGCACTAATCAGATAATTCCTCCTCTTGCAGTACAGCTGGATGCTGTTAATCTTTCAAGTTGTCTATTTTATCACCCGCATTGCTTAGTTTTGCCTATTTCCTTAGAAAACAGAGTATGTTGCTAGTAGAAGGAGAGAGTGGTTTCCTTTTCTCAGCAGAGAGTTAATACTGAAGAAAAATGTGAAGTTGTTACAACACTGATTCATGTACCAGCTGAGGTATGAAATGCAAGAAACTTGTAATATATTTTTCCTTAGTAACCCTTTAAAAAATACTAGGAGCTAACTCAAATTACTGGTGGTTTAAGAATACTGAACATGGTAAAATTTTAATCTACCTAGGTCTACCATGGTTTGGCTGTTGCTATGTAAGTAGCAGCAAGAGGAACCAGTCTGGTGTACTCATGTGTACCAGAAAAGCCCCTCTTGTGTGCAGGCACGTGTGCATATGTAGCAAGGAAATGACTCTGAACAATAAGTGTAGAGTAGTTGTAATGAAGTACAAACTGTTTCACAGCATTTTTTTCCTTCTCATTCACCTTTGTCCTTTTCTTCTTTTCTGATGTTGTATAGTACTTGAGCCAAATCTAAAGTTCACTAAGTACTTTGATATATCTCAGTGTGGATAATATGTTAAGAATTATGTCTGTAAATGTGTCCTGCTCGTGCAATGTGTAAGCCAGTGGTGTTCAGTTCTGACAGGTTTCTGGATGTACTATAAGGACTAGTTATTTTTGCAGAATAGTTCATTGCATTCTGATTTTCCTCAGAGTTTTTTGTTCATTTTCCTTGTTATGCTCAAGTTCATCTATGCTGAGGCTGGTTGAAAAAGGCAGATTTGTCCAATGTTAAAAACAGACTTTTAAGATGAAAGGCTCTTAGTCAGAAATTTCCCAGTCAGATCTGGGGTCTTTACCACAGCTATTCTGTAAATCTTGGGTCTGATTTCCTTGTAGAATAAAACATTTACATACCCTTTTAAACTTTTTAAGAAACTCTAAATATGAACAAAATTCCTCTCCGTGGTCTCTTAGTTGCTTGAGTGGTACAATTAGTCTTAAACTCAATGAAAGCTTAAACCCTTTTATTTATGTTATAGTATAGAGTAAGAGACTAGGATTATATTAAAATTTTCACCAAAACTGGAAACAAGAACAGAAAATAATACAGACGTAAATGTAACTAACCTTTCAATTGGAATTTCCTGATTTTGAAAGTGGTTTACCGGACTTGGATCAGATTTTTGAAACATTTATGCCTCTGTATAACTTTGTATATACATGGATAACATTAGTCATTAGATAAATATCTGCAGGAACATAACAGCACATTCACTTTATTTTTTTTCATTTAATTTTCTAAATTCTTTTTTTTTTTAAGAAAAAAGAAGTGCTCAAAACTTCTCATAAAAAATACTCCAAGTAGTACAAGGAAGATCAGTAGATGGGAGCTACCCTGAGACCCATTAATCATTAGCAGTACAAAAGGCACCATGGACTAATGGCACCTGACTGCCCTGCTCTTCCTTTGCCCCTCACTCAGGATTTCTTACCAAGCACTGAGTGGTGGGATATAGGAAACTAAAAGACCCCCAAAAGAATGCTGGGGGGGGAGAGAAGGACTTGGGACATTGAGACTGTTAAGTGAAAATGTGTGTGTCCACAGGTTGGTGGTTGTATAGCATGGGAAAATGAAAAGCTCATTATAGTGTAACTGAGGGCCCTGGATTGCTTGGGGAAAGAGTATTCTTCACTTCTCTTCTGAGGACAACAAAATTTAAATACCTTTTCTCAAATGGGCTTATCAATTTCATTTAAATTAAAAATAAAGTAAACTCATCTTTTTTCCTAAGAATAAGCTTTGGGAAAAAGTTAGTCCCTCTCCTGTCTCCACAAAGGAATCCCTCTGACAAAGTCAGGATCATATGAAGAAGCTGACTAAAACTGAAAGGTTTTACAATTATTTTCATTATGTGGAGCAAAATATATCATAGGCTTGACTTTTCCAGTGCTGCAAAATATATTTTATGACATTCTCCTGTCTCAAAACTTCCTTTAACCAAGTTATTCCATGTGTTGGAAGATCTCTCCCCACTCACGGCAAGAGCGGTGTAGGAAAGTCAAGTCCTCCTTCTTGTACAACTGCTGAAGCAAGAAAAACCACATTGTTCTTTGCTGTGGGATCCTCAGATGTCAGAATGACCCTTTGGAGCCCTTAGTAGCAGGTGTTAATTAGAACAATCCTATGGCTCTTTTGGTGCACTCTAGGGGCAAGCTTTGCTTTTCAAGCCATATGTATGCATTCACTCCAGTCCCCTGTTTCAAGCAGTACACATTGCTGCTTGGCCACAGCCCAAGATCCAGATCTGAATAATTAAACCAGAAAATGTGATGTTTCACATTTCAGACTTTATAGTGCTTTCCCTTTGCACTGATTTTTAAATGTATGAATGGAGTTTATGTTGACAGAAGTCTTGGCCGGGAGCCATGATGTTTGTTTGCTTCAGGGTATTGCCGATAAAGAACAAGGAATGATTTATTCTTCTCCTTTAACTAAGGAAAAAAAAAAAAAGCAGTCCTCATACATTTATAATCAACCTGTATTTGTATCTTTTCAGCATAGTTTGGATAAACTATGTACTTGGGCACTTTCAAAGGTGTGGTTTATTCTTCACTCATTGTGGTTGCCTTAGTACACAGCTATTTAAAAAACCCATCATCCATATTTCAGTATATTTCATCATAAACTCTGTACCTTCCTACTTGATTCCACACTCTGACCTGATAATCAGAACTTAGTATCTGTATTTGGCTATCCAGGATTTTTACTTTCTCATAGAGGTACAAAGGAATGTCTTGTACTCTGTCCTATAAAGTTTAATGTTTGACAGTAGGTCTTCTGACAGAATGAACAATATTTAAATATAAAACTTTGGGCTTGCCTCTTCTACCTCTAAGCTGAACCTGTTAGAAGAAATGCTGCTATGGAGCCTAACCTTTGAGGTGAACCATGAGATGACCAGTGCTGGAGATACAGGAAATCCCACAGGATTTCTAAATATAAGCCTAAGAATCTGTTACTGCTCTAAGGAACAACTGCATACACAGAGTACTAGTGGATGCATTCCCTTTGTGACCAAACCCAGAAAACACCCTAAAATAGTTGCTTAGTGACAGTCAGTTACATTTCTAATTTTAAAAACCAAAGTCATGTATTAAACCCAGAGAGAGAGTTTTCAAGTTCTGTGCAAGTTTTTTCAGGGTTTTTAGAGAAAGCAGAGTAATAGGTTTTCAGCTAATGCCTCACATTTTATCTGGTGTGTGATGTGACTTAATGGGCTTCTGTATGATTCAAGAGCTTCTGTTGGAGAGTCTGCAAATGTAATTCCAGGAATGCTGCTGCACCTTGTAGGCAAGGCACTGGGAGCAAAATACATTTGCGAGTATTAGGTGAGGTTATGTTGGCAAAGTACATCTTAATGCTACGTATTAAACACCCCAGATATATGATAATGCAAATACTGTGGGATGCTGAGCAGCCAGGCAGCTGCTGTGTGCTCCTGGTGCTGGGTTCTGACCTGGGGACAGGTGCAGGGAGGCTCTTGTGCTGTTCCCAGTGTTTGGCAGTGGATTTCCTGACATCGCTAAACACACAAAATCCATTGGCGTGCTATTTGGCTAGGAAAATGGTTTGTGAATATATTTCAAAACAGATTTTTGCTTAAATGACACTTCTATTGTGGAGTAAGGGTCGCAGAAGAAAAATTGAGCTAAAGAAGCTGGACTGTGAGATATTCATAAATACATGCAGTTAAGATGCAGAATTGATATTTAAGTACCAAGAGGTTCCTTCCCCATGCACCACGCCAAGTGAGAAGGGGTGGTGTGAGAAGCAATACTGGGCATAGGGGTTCCCATCCTGACTCTGCTACAAATTTAACACAAAGCAATACTGCAAGTTGTTAAATTTATCTTTATTTCCATTTCTTTCTATGAAAATGTTTTTAACAACAAAACTAAAGATATTGAAATAGTAAAGCTTGAATCTTAAAAGCATTTTGCCAATTTTTAAAGTTTTCATAATGAACAGTTGTTCACCGGAAAGCTTTATGGAAATTTTTTTGTTTGTGTGTTTTGGGGTTGTTTTTTTAGATGAGGGGTTTTTTTGGAGCAAAAACCAGAAAATTCTGACTACTTCTTGTGAAAACTTAATTTCGGTGGCAAAAATATTTTCATTAAGAATGTTGCCATTTCTCTTTTAATTGGGGTGTGCTGTAAGCATAAATTCTCTACTTTAGATGAGTGCTTTTCCACAGATCTAAACTATCAAATAAGAACAAGAACTGTTTTCTTCTAGTGTATAGTGTTTGGGACTTTCCTGCTTTTTATTAAAACAACATTATTCCATTGTGTAGTTCAGTAAAAAGATATCAGGCTGTACTGGAGACCAATAGTCGACCTACATCGATTTCCAGTAGGGAGAGGGGGATGTATTCACTCATCTTATCCACAGGGTAGCTCCCCCAAGACAGCAAAGCCGCCAATGCCAGCGTCCAAAACATTGTTACTGTTTGTGCCAGGGTGCTCCCGAGTTCCTTCATCCTCCCAGAACAGAAGTTTCCCCAGCACATTGAGGCTATCAACATAGATGGGCAGCACAGAGCCAATGTTTCCATAAACATGTTAGCGAAACACGAGATAAGCAGTGCTAATAAACTCCATGACCTGCACAGGAGCTTGCCACTAGTATCTAAGGCACGCAATAGAAAACTGCTGCTATTGAGCCCCATGTTGGATTGCCAAAAGAACAGTGGTGGGTTTACCTTGGCTGGGTGCCAGGTGCCCACCCCTAGTCCCTCTATCACTCCCCCCTCCTCAACCTCTGTTAGCAGGGCAAGCGGGGAGAGAATAAGATGGAAAAGGCAAACCCGTGGGTTATGATAAGAAGCAGTTTTAATAAACAGCAGAGAAAGCAAGGCTGCGCGCGAAGCAAAAGCAAGCAAAGCTGTTACTCTCTACTTCCCATCCGCAGGCGGTGTTGGGCCTGTCCTGGGAAGCAGGGCTCCAGAACGTGGAACGGTTGCTCAGAAGACAAGCGTCTTCCCAATGAATGGTTTCCCTGTCTTCCTTCTGCCCCCTCCCTTTATAGTTGAGCTGACATCATATGGTATGGAATATCCTATTGTTCAGCTTGGGCTGGCTGTCCAGGTTCTATCCTCTCCCAGATCTTGTCCCCCCCATCTTTGGTGCTGTGTGAGCCCTGCTAGTCATAACATGGGTGTGTTATCAACACCCTCAAGCTCCCAGTACTGCAGCATGAGGGCTGTATGGGGAAAATCAGTTCAGCCAGACCCACTACAAGCAGCAAACAGCAAAAAAGCAGTAAATCTCCACAGTTGTTTTATGACCTGTGTTAACCCTCCCCCACCTTCGTTTGTGGGTTGTTGGTTGGTTTTGGTTTGTTTTTTTTCAGGGGGGTGGTTAGTTGGTTGGTTCATTGTTTGTTTGGGGTTTTTTTCTTCCTTTTCTCATCTACGATGATTGCCAGCTTTTCTGGTAGAGTTTATATGATTGAGTACTCTAAAGAAGAAGAACTCACAATGAACCACAAGCCTTTTTCTAAGCCTTTGTGATGTCTGCAACTTTTGATCGCTTCTAAGTAGTGAACAGTTGTAATAACCATTTGATGATAAATTGCTTACTGGCATGCAAGTGTCCACTGTGCTTTGCTCTCACTTATGATGTCTTTCATCTTCAGGAACTTTCTGCACAGAAATATTTCTTTCTGAGTAAAAGTTCAATGCCCTTGGCTTTTTTCTTCCCCTCTTGTAACAAGTATGCTGCTGAGTTGATGTTGTAGATTGCAGGAACAGTGAGATACAAATCCTGAATGTTATGCAGATTTACAGGTTTTGATCTGTAAGCAGGCAATGATGGCTTTACTGTCACTGGGCTTTCAAGATCTTGGCACCTGGCTTCCAGAGAAAGGTTTTGCCCTTCCCTCCTGTCCGCCATTTCCAAGGTGACCTTTGGTTTGCAGAGTTGGAGTTCCTTATAGTTGCAGTCCAAGACCAGCTTTGAAATACATTTAACCATTTACACTCATTAAGTTGTGCTAAGCTAGCACACAGATATTTAAATGTTTTAAATCATGCTGTGAAGTCACGACTCTCATAAATCCTGAGAACGCTGGCAACTAAGTTCACTAGAGAACAGTGGTGTCCTGACATTTTTTGATAACTTTTCATGCGACATGTTCTTGTTAACCCAGAGGGGGACATTTCTGAAAACTTCTGAAGAACACTGTGAGATGGAGCCATGCATAATGATAAATACATCTGATATGCAGAGACTCGGGAGAAGTCTCCTTTTCATTCCCTTTTCATTGTTGCTGTGCTGAGAAGGGTGGGAAGTGGCCAGGGTTACCTGGCAGAGTGATCATTTCTGTACACAGGTCCATGCTACATATAATCTTCCTACATCACGCACTCTTGCAGCCTTGTGCATGGAGATTATGGTAGGAGAGAGAGAGGGGAACCTGGCTGGGTTGTGCTGCACCAATTCCCAACTGACATTAGGCTTTGGTGAAGCAGCTGGTACAGATTAGAGCAGTTCTTGGGATTCTTTCATCTGTGGAAGGGCTGGGCTGGTAAAGAACTGGCCTCAGGATAAGAGAAATGCATTGGTTTTTTATGGACCTCAGCCTCCTTCTTATTTACAGCTAATGAACAATGGCACAGCTGTGAATGAGGCCACACACAGTCTGGAGAGTTTCTTTTTGTAACTAGATCTTGGGAAAATTACAGAATTTCATGGGTTTGCTTTATGAGAGTTGTGAAAATAAACAAATAAACCTAGTCCTGCAGCTGGAATATTTCTGACACTAGGAAATGAATTTGATTTCCCAGTGCGGTGGTATCCCAGAGTCACTGGTCCTTTTAGAAGGACTTGTAACAGATACCCTTATGGTATTTCAGCACACTTAGGTGTAATTCTTCCAGTCAAATATCAACTATCTGGAATGAAAATGTACACTGAAGGTGAGATTTTCTCCTTTCTTCTCTCTCTCTTTTTTTAAATTTTATTTTTGTTGGATTAATAGAAATTTGGCCCCCAGAGCTAAGTTAGTGCTTCATAGAGTTTGTCTTTGGGAGACTACTGGTTATGTACCATGTATTGTCAATGATAACTGCAACTGCTCAGACCTCAGCATGTTTTGCACAGCTTTCCTGAGCTCACTGAGACAGTTGTGCAATATTGAAGTGACACTGACAAATGTTATTACTTGATTATTATACCCTGTTAAGGCATAGCAGGTTTTCATATTTGTATTTTTTTCAGTATTGACAGGAATTATGACAATTTTATTTGGCATTCATCCCTTTTCTCTATTTAGAATTACTTTGCCAGCTGATCTGGCAACACAAATGTAGTATTTTATTTAGTATGTATTGTATAGGATTGCATGCCTCCACTCTTAGGTGTGACAAAATACCTATATCCAGAGAAGATGCACAAAGAACAAATACAGTGTTTTGAATATTTGCTAAACATAAGTAGTGCCAAACATAACTCCATCTCTTGTAGTCATGAAGGTTATTCTAGCCCAATAAAATGGCATTAGTAAGTAAGAGAGGAAAAAGAAGACAGATTTGGGTATAAAATATATAGAGAGGTTAAGCATAAGGATCTATGGGGTCATTCACACTTTCAAGTCCACATAATGGAATATCTCTACAAAACACCAGACGTGCTCCAGAGAAGAGACAAGGGAATAGGTTGCACCTTGCAGGTGGCAGTAGGAAGTAAAAAGTAGAATCACTTCTTTCAGCATCAGTGCTCTATTGGATCTGGGTAAGTATCTAGTGAAATCTCAAGTAAGAGCATGTGAATGCACCACAAATGCTAGTGCAGAGCTATATTCATTTCCCTATCTATGTATATCCAGGTCTGGTCACATCTCCTTCCAGAGTGAAAAAATAGCCAGAAATATTTAATCATGTAATACTTTTGGAGGATATCTGAAAGAATTTCCAGCTATGATAGCTGTGATTTGACCATCATCTGTTTTCCATGGCTTGGTGAAAAGCACGATTTTTCCAATGCTTTCTCATTTTTATGTGTGGTTAGGCCAGCAAAAAGATTGCACCTTCAACTTCCTGTTTTAAAGTTATTATTTTTAAATGTTTGGAAGGTGATGTAATGTGGCGAACTGAAGTAGAGAACTTTTCTCAAGAACTTGATACCAAGAATACAATGTGTAAATTAAATACTGGTTTCAGGAGCCACTGGGGAGTACCAGACAAAAAAAAGGATTAGATTTTCATTTGCAAACATGCATATACTCTAGCATGAAACATGAACTTCAGTGAAGCAATTCATTTTATACCCTAATTTACATTTACAAAATTCTCCTGAATTTTGCTCTTATCTAGTCTTAAAGCTGTTGCTGGGAAAATTGAATCACCACCGTGGTTTAAAATTCTTATACACTTGGTAAAAATTAATCCCATATCAATAGGTAGCCAGAATAACTCGTATATGCTGTAATTCACTCTGTTGCTGACATACTAGTTGTCTGACTGGCTTTGGATGGCTGAAACATCCCTCTCTAATGTTTTTAGATGATATGATAGGAATGGCAGCCTCTCCCTAGCTATTTCACCATTGCTTATGATTGTTAGAACTGTTTTAGAGTTGCTAGTCACCAAAAAGATGTTCTGATGCCCATATTGAGGCCTTTAATAAAGGCTAAGTGTGACTGCTTTGCTGTTTTAGCAGTTAATGTCACACCTGAGTGAAAAGCTGAAAGGGGAAGACTCTTATGAAGCCCTATTCTTCCCTCACTGTTCTTATTGTTTGTTAGTGCCATTGCCTTGAGCCCCACAAAATGCATCATCACTATAAATGAATAAAGCCTCTAAACAGCTCTGTGAAGTACCTGATACTGCTGCTTCCACATTTCTGATGGAGACTGAAACACTGGGAAGCAAATGTCTTCCTAAATGACATCTGAGATGCAGACACTTTCCTGTTTTCTCCTCCTGTGATTTAACTTTGTGACCTGCATCTGCTTTCCAGTGTGATAGTTGTTGAAGGTTTGAGGCAAAGCCTGTTAAAATCAATGCAAGTCTTTCTGAAGGCTCTCTGTTCTTTGGTGTTATGGCAACGGTATGACCCATGGTTGACTTGTAATTGTACACTTGAGGAGCAAAGAAAGTGATAGAATGAAGCTGATGTTTTATTCCAGTAAAAAGCTGATTGTCCTGGCCAGGACTAATGGCTGTGAGTATTGTGGTGGCTGTGAGCATTCTCTCTCTGTCATCTGAGTGGAAATTCTGAGGAAAAACTGACTCCACCAAGACTGAAACATACTTACTAGTAGGAATAAAAGGGACCATGTGATATAAGGATGTCTGTCTCTGGGCTGGGAATGCTTCCAGACAAGAGATGAGAAGCCAGCTCATTGGAAGTTTGGGTTAGGACCCATAAGCTGCTGCTGAAAGGGCCTGTCTACAGTTGTCTTCTGCACATCCAAACAGGGAATCTCCTCTAAGGGAGAAAGGGTTTTTTTCCCCCTTTCTTTTTTCCTGTTGCTGGTCTTCCAATTTTTTTGATTAAGTGAGCAAAATATGAACCTACTTACATGCAATGATGGCTCTAATCCTTTTTAGGTGGTGGAGATCCCCACTGAATGCTTTCTAAAGTGTTAGTGCGTTGTCCTTCCTCTCCCAGCATGCTGCGATGCAGGGCTGGCTGCTAGCATGTGTACCATCTGCACTTAGCCCAGGGAAGAAATTAAATATAAAGATTTTTACCAAGAGTTATAAAGTCCTGGTATGGATGGAACCTGCCTTCCTCATAGTAAAAGCTGCCCTTGCCTAAATGATGGGTGAAGTTTCTTTGTATAGAAGGCTAGAGTAACTTAAAAGCTGCTATGAAACTTAATAAAACATCATTAAATGCCTAAGCCTCTGGTAGTCACCTTTGTCCACTCTATGTTCTGTGATTATATAGTAATGTCTGGATTTCTAGCACTGTTCTTTCTCTACAGGTGAAAATGTTAACTATGCTAAGGCTGTCAATTTTCCTTGTAGATTTTCAGGTAGCGTGTTTGACATGTGTATCAGTTCTATTTATATTACTGTATCACTTAGTAGTTCCAGGTCTTGATGTCTGTACCAACACAAAAGAGAAAGTCTGAGTGCTTACATGTTTACAAGCCCTGTAAATACTTATATGTTTATAGTAGTTTTGCTTGTATTCTGAAATCGAAAAGTAGCTTCATATTAAATTAGAAGCATCATCCTATTAGCCTCTTTTGTGAGGGGTGGAGCAGTAACAGAAAAGCATATGTGTGCACACGTACACATATGGGGATAAATATCCATGTACCTTGATAGACCAATGTTTTGGGAATATGACAGTGTAACAGCACCAAATAATCTAGAAAACTTTTATGTTCTCCATTTTGTACTGTATCTAGGAGGCACATGAATACTTGGACTGTAGAAATCTCCTGTAGGTGATTTGTTGCTCCTGTGGTACTTTTACCTAAACAGCCCAATAGTCATGTATGTGTGCATATGCATCATTGTGAAAACATGTAGATTCTTCTGCTGCCTGAATCCAACAAAAATGAACATTTGGATGAGGGCAGCTTATATGATTCAGATAACTTCTGATCTCCCACTTTCATTTTTGAATGATGTTAGCTTTCATCAAAAATGGTGTTGTGTTACAAATCTTTCAGATCAGTTGAATTCTCCATAAATAAGAATCCTGCTTAAAGCCAAATTCAATGCATATTAAACTTCAGAGATAAATTTGCCTCATCATACTATGGGCAATTACTGTCATACGGATTTTTAAGCTGGTTTCTTCCTCTACGTGGTTTTGTTGTTTTGTTGGGTTTTTTTCTGATTGGGCTTTGTTCTTGAACACACTCTGCTTTATTATTCTATTGTTATAACTCAGCTCCAGCTACCCTCTTAGAAATCTTTTGTTTCTGATTCTCATGGATTTCATTCAGAAAAAAATGCACTTGGTATGTTATGATGATTTTTATCACTAGACCTATTAGATATTAACCCACACATGCCAGTAATGTGAAATAATTTAAAAGTTGTTGCATGCAATATCAAAATTGTAAAAAACAATCTCTATAGTCATGTAATGCCAGATACTTTTCCATTTAGAAAGCTCAGTAAGAAATCTGGGTTTTATTTTGACTTGGGCCTCTTATTAGAGCTTGTTAACTTTATTCATCTTTCTTCTTACACATTCAGTGCTTCCTCATTTTTATATTAAATATAAATACTTAAATTGCTAATAGCTGAACAATAATTAGCTACTGCAGTATGAGTATTGAAGTTAGGATTTCTCTTCTGTGTAGTAATCTCTCCATTTTTAACCTGAAAGAAAGAAAACAAAAATATTGTAGGGGAGTGGCACACTTCTTTCTTGGATTCCAGTAAGGTAATTACTTTCCTTTTAAAGAAAATCTTCTGACTGATAGAGCTACAAAAGAAAAAACAAATGCCTCTTTCNGTCATCTGAGTGGAAATTCTGAGGAAAAACTGACTCCACCAAGACTGAAACATACTTACTAGTAGGAATAAAAGGGACCATGTGATATAAGGATGTCTGTCTCTGGGCTGGGAATGCTTCCAGACAAGAGATGAGAAGCCAGCTCATTGGAAGTTTGGGTTAGGACCCATAAGCTGCTGCTGAAAGGGCCTGTCTACAGTTGTCTTCTGCACATCCAAACAGGGAATCTCCTCTAAGGGAGAAAGGGTTTTTTTCCCCCTTTCTTTTTTCCTGTTGCTGGTCTTCCAATTTTTTTGATTAAGTGAGCAAAATATGAACCTACTTACATGCAATGATGGCTCTAATCCTTTTTAGGTGGTGGAGATCCCCACTGAATGCTTTCTAAAGTGTTAGTGCGTTGTCCTTCCTCTCCCAGCATGCTGCGATGCAGGGCTGGCTGCTAGCATGTGTACCATCTGCACTTAGCCCAGGGAAGAAATTAAATATAAAGATTTTTACCAAGAGTTATAAAGTCCTGGTATGGATGGAACCTGCCTTCCTCATAGTAAAAGCTGCCCTTGCCTAAATGATGGGTGAAGTTTCTTTGTATAGAAGGCTAGAGTAACTTAAAAGCTGCTATGAAACTTAATAAAACATCATTAAATGCCTAAGCCTCTGGTAGTCACCTTTGTCCACTCTATGTTCTGTGATTATATAGTAATGTCTGGATTTCTAGCACTGTTCTTTCTCTACAGGTGAAAATGTTAACTATGCTAAGGCTGTCAATTTTCCTTGTAGATTTTCAGGTAGCGTGTTTGACATGTGTATCAGTTCTATTTATATTACTGTATCACTTAGTAGTTCCAGGTCTTGATGTCTGTACCAACACAAAAGAGAAAGTCTGAGTGCTTACATGTTTACAAGCCCTGTAAATACTTATATGTTTATAGTAGTTTTGCTTGTATTCTGAAATCGAAAAGTAGCTTCATATTAAATTAGAAGCATCATCCTATTAGCCTCTTTTGTGAGGGGTGGAGCAGTAACAGAAAAGCATATGTGTGCACACGTACACATATGGGGATAAATATCCATGTACCTTGATAGACCAATGTTTTGGGAATATGACAGTGTAACAGCACCAAATAATCTAGAAAACTTTTATGTTCTCCATTTTGTACTGTATCTAGGAGGCACATGAATACTTGGACTGTAGAAATCTCCTGTAGGTGATTTGTTGCTCCTGTGGTACTTTTACCTAAACAGCCCAATAGTCATGTATGTGTGCATATGCATCATTGTGAAAACATGTAGATTCTTCTGCTGCCTGAATCCAACAAAAATGAACATTTGGATGAGGGCAGCTTATATGATTCAGATAACTTCTGATCTCCCACTTTCATTTTTGAATGATGTTAGCTTTCATCAAAAATGGTGTTGTGTTACAAATCTTTCAGATCAGTTGAATTCTCCATAAATAAGAATCCTGCTTAAAGCCAAATTCAATGCATATTAAACTTCAGAGATAAATTTGCCTCATCATACTATGGGCAATTACTGTCATACGGATTTTTAAGCTGGTTTCTTCCTCTACGTGGTTTTGTTGTTTTGTTGGGTTTTTTTCTGATTGGGCTTTGTTCTTGAACACACTCTGCTTTATTATTCTATTGTTATA